>JAODPA010149692.1:0-15073 GCA_025585075.1 Nepenthes mirabilis
GATAATTAATACATATTTTATAAATATTTCTAGAAGATAACAAAGACACTCAGGAAAGCTTTTTCCTCAGATCCAATGAACATGTGCTCCATCAAATGTTGAGGTGTAAGGTCTAAGAGAAGCCCAAAGAGTTTAATGTGGAGATATGTGTGACGGATTATATTATTCTCCATTAAATAACCTCCGTCAATGGTAACATAAATGTATATCCCATAATTAACCTATGGATTCCACAAAAATTTCAGCGGAGTCTCCTCTGCAACTGGATGAAAATTAAAAATACAACCTGCTCAAATACATCCTGAACAAGCACACATCTAACCAAAATAATTAACACAAGCCTATAACACAATAAACAGGATCACAACATCTGTCATATTATCCATGACTCAAATACAGTACTCCTATCAACTGTATTAGAACTAAAGAGATGCCATCTAAAATAAAATAAAGCTCAAAACGTCAACATAAATGCGGAAGTGTAACTAAATCATCAAATCCTGCGGAAGCATAACAAAACCATAATATAATAACAAGCCACATTTATCCATGAGTGGTTGTTACATTTCATTACAATAATATGACTAAATCTTCAAACTTCAATGTCCAGCGACTCCCTTCAATGCAAGTCTCTCACCTTGCTCTAACTAATCTAGCGCCAGCTAAGTGTTTTCATCTGGATGAAAAACAGTAAGGGTGAGAGTACAGTTCAACAAATATAATCATAACTCACTAACAATTATGATAACGATAAAAGTAACAACTAGGAGGAAAAAAAAGCACAAGATGCCAATAATCAAAAATCATGAGAGGAAACAGGGAACATCTTGGAACATTAGATTCTTACGGTTACATCGATTAGGTATTATTTATTTTCATCATTATATCATCTTTGCGGACCCGAGCTAGTAGGCCGTACTAACCAACGATGCGAGAGAACGAGGAAAGGAATGTGTTCGCTACATATTCTAAAGCCACGTCTACATTTTAGGTCTATAACACTCGACCATCGGTTGCATCTCCACTATGCAACATTTAACCAAACAGTTACATTTTAGGCCTGTAGCACTCGGCCATCTCAATCACCCCGTATCCCTCAAGGACCAGGGCAATCATCGTTCTTTCACAGTAGTATCCTAAGGCGTACTACGAACATCACCTGCTCCCACGAGCGGCTAGAATATGTGGCCAAGTATTTCTCGGGTTCACACCGCGATGGACATGGAAAGCCAAAGGTTACTACCCCTATGAATCATGGTCATAGTTGCAAGATTAGTTCCAACGCTTAGAGAGGGAGATCCACATTTGCCATACACATTCACAACTCGGAAAATCCCATTCCCATCACATACATCTCTATCCGGGAGATTATTCCATCACATACATCTTTATCTGGGAGATCATTCTATCACAATGCACGATGTGGATTCCCTTCCATTTACTTGCTCGATTCACAACTTTTTGTGGAACTCAATCTCATCATTACAATTCAATTCATGTTCACAAGAGAATTCCGAATTTCATACCTTTGATAATCACGTATCATTTTAGAAGCCTCCTGGACTCGTTTCCTTGCTTCCAGCACATGGATACACATTTTTGGGGCTTACATTTACGTTCAAACAATTTGACGTCACTTCCATAACAATTAAACGAGGGTATAACATGTATATTTCTCATTTCATTTCGGGTAAACAGTGTCAGGTTTCTTTTTGAACATCCGGATGCCGCGAACGGTTCGATACTTGAGAGATCGGCGTTCGATTGATACATACGCACAATTGGGACTCGATGTTTTATATTTTGAGCTCGATTTAACATAATATGGTGATAGAAGCATGCAATTTTCCCATTCATTTTCGGATGAACAGTGCCAGGACCGATTTAGAGGGTCCGGACACCGCGATCGGGTCAAAACGTGCGAGATCGAACTCGCGGCCGACATACATATATCATTGGGACGTCAGGATTCACATTTTGTGGTCAATTTCATGTTACACAGAAGGAAAACGGGAAATCCCCAATTTCGTGGGTTAGGGTTTCGGTGAAACCAAACCAAGTGAATCGAACACGATTCGAACAACTAACTACATATTCTTGGACCTCAAGGTACGGGTTTCCTGATTCTAAAGTTCACGGTGGGTATCGACACAAAATCAAGCAAAACAACGAAAGAGAATGAGAAGTGAGTATGAGAACACTTGCTTCAACCGTGCTTTCACCTTTATAACTAGCTCTCAGACGGATTTGGACTCCAAGGCCTCGATCTCCTCCCTTCTCTCACTAGAATCGGCACTCTCTCTCACTAGAAGCTTCGGGCTCGTGGAAAAATGAGGAAAAAGAAGCACGACGCGGCTTAAAAAGGCGCCACCGCTCGAGCGCGCCTCGAGCGAACATCAGGCGGGCGCAATCTGGAAATCTCGCTTAAGCTCCGCTCAAGTGGCCAGCGGGCAGGCGAGGTTCTGGAATTCATGCTCGAGCAGAGCTCGAGTGGCCAGCAGGCGGACGAGGTTTTGGAAAACACGCTCGAGCCACGGCTCGAACGCGCAGTAGGCGCAAGCCTGCGGGCAGCGCTTCAGCAGCATGAACCTGAATTCTTCTCAATTTTTCTTCAGATAACCAACCGTATTCATTCCATAAGCCTAATATTGATCATTAGCATACTAATCACTTCATCATTATCAAGTTTTTAAATCCGAAACCTCACAATATGTGTGTTTATTATCGGGAAATCCTCTATTTAAATCTATAGCATAACGACGCATTTTAAGACAAATTAATCAAATCAAATGGTCAAAGAATCACAGTCAATAAGATAGGCAATCAAATCTTGATTGACAAGATCAATCAGACATTGATTGGCATTGATGGAGAATATTAGAGAAAGGCATGCACAGCTAGCTTGATAGGCTACTACCAGCTTTCTATTTTAATATACTTTGAGTTTGAATGCAACATATAAATATGGGGAGTTAGTGTTGAATATGGTTTAAATAAGAATAATCTAACCTGACTAAAAACAAGTCCCATAAATTATAAGTTTTTAAGAGACAATCAAACAACTGAATTGTTCAACCTGGAATGAAAGTGAATCTATAATCTAATTAGACTAGCAGCCTATTGACCGACTGAATGGCTGAACAATTATAATCACAGGAGTCTAGACGATTAATAGCTTAATAGAAGAATAAATTTAGTCTTAAATTTTAAAAAATAATTATATAGATTAGTGATAATAGGCTAATTAAATAGGCAATAATAGTCAATAAATTATAAGTATTTAATACTAAGTGATTACAAAATTTAAGAAACGGCTGTATTTCAATCAACGTAACACTAGTCAAGTAGTCACACTGGTTTCAAAAGACTTGATGATTAGCGTTAAGGTTATAAATACAAAATCTTTATTCAACAAAAAAACCCCCCTTTTCAGGAAAAAAGAGTTGTATGTTGTGCTTTAAACATAAATTATTTCCTTCTTTTTCTTTCCAAAATATTGGAGTCCAATCCTTCGAGTTTGTTCAGTTTTTTGCACTCAAATTCATCCCCACTCCCACTACATCCTTTATTTAAAAAAAAAATTATTTAAATATTAAAAGATATATTAATAAACGAGTTTATATCTTCTTACTATTTATTATTATGGTACAAGAATCCAAATTAGGAGATACCAAAATCTAATTATTTGCAATCAAATCACAATTCAAACTCTTGATACGCGTCATATTTGAATAGGGTTAATTTTATTTTTCTTTGATACATTGAAATTGTAATTTTTTTGAAGATGTAAATTCTTTGGTTATCAAGAAAAACTGGAATTCAGTAATTAATCCGTTTTTAGTTGCTTATTCAGTTTCTGTTTGCGTTGTCAGAGGGCACTTTGACGGTGCTTAATTCCGTTGTTGTCAAATTAATCAATCATAATAATAATAACAATAATAATAATAAAGCACCCTTCTTTCGAAAATTTTTCTACGTCCGTGAAACGCGGTGCTTCAATCCTCCCCATTTTTTTCCTTGCGGTTCTCAGGGCCACATTTCTCGATTCTCTCTCATCCTTTGCTACCTCACAATCATTTGCGTAGTCCAACTCTATATTTCGATCCCAATCCACCTTTTTTGCGATTGAAATGGGTTAATTGGTTTCGTGATTGACACATTTCTTTCTCAAATTCGCTAACCCAATTGCCTTTTTGATGTCGTTTGTTTTTATTGATTTTGAAAAATTCAAGCAAACTAAGTTGATGAGAAATTCTGCTATTCGTGGAATTTCCGAGACAGATAACAGACAAGCATTGGCCGTTCGATACTGACCGTTGGACGGGATCAGGTACCCACCGCCATGGCCGGCTCTTACGACCCCTATAGCCAAGAAGCTGAGCTCGATACGTTTCAGAAGCAAGTCGCCGAGCAATTCATGGAGTTGTCATCAGCAGGCCCCGACAAATTTCTCTCTCTCTCGTGGGTTCGCAATCTTCTCGATGTCTTCATCTGTTGCCAAGAAGAATTCAGAATAGTGATGCTTGATAACAGACCTTATTTGGGTAGACCCCCTATGGATCGATTGATAGGAGAGTTCTATGAGAGGAGTGTGAAAGCACTTGATGTTTGCGTAGCTATTAGGGATGGAATTGAGCAGATTAGGCAATGGCAGAAGCTGTTAGAGATCGTCCTGACTGCTCTGGGCAATCAGAAGTGCTTAGGAGAGGGCCAAACGATGCGTGCCAAGAAGGCATTGATCGATCTGGCAATCGGGATGCTAGATGAGAAGGAGTCTAGTTCTGCTCTGGCCCATAAAAATAGGTCTTTAGGGAGGAACAATGCTAACGCCGCCAACAACGAAAATAATAAGAATTTGGGTCATTTTAGATCGCTTTCATGGAGCGTTTCCCGCTCTTGGTCTGCCTTTAGGCAGCTCCAAGCAATGGGGTCTAATTTATCTGCCCCGAGAGGGAATGATGTAAGTGCTACTAATGGGCTTGCTGTGGCTGTTTATACCATAAGTTGTGTTCTCTTCCTTGTAATGTCGGCATTGGTGGGTGCGATTCCCTGTCAAGACCGTGGCCTTCAAACGCACTTCTCCGTTCCTCGGCAACTCGTGTGGGCGGCGCCCATTGTTTCGATCCATGAGAGGATTTTGGAGGAGAGCAAGAGGAGGGAGAGGAAGAACGCTTGCGGGTTGCTCAAGGAGATTTGGCGGACTGAAAAGTTGGTTCGGCAAATGAACGGGTTGTTGGATTCTCTTCACTTCCCATTAACAGAAGACGAGGAAGCAGATGTGAGGGATAAAGCGAGGGAGCTTGGCCAAGTGTTGAAATCTTTCAAGGAGGGATTGGACCCGTTGGAGTGCCAGGTTAGGGAAGTGTTTCATAGGATTGTGAGGAGCAGAACCGAGGGCCTTTATTCTTTGGGGAAGTAAAGATAAAAAAATAAAAATAAAAAATAATCATGCTGAATATTGACCTTAGGGTTCTTCGAGTGCCTATAGGCTGGCATTGAATTCGAGTACATGTTTCTTGATTTTTGTTCCTGGAGGCGAAGATCTGACACGGTTTCTGTATTTATCACCATAGAAATTGTGTTGTCCATCATGCTGATCTATATATATAATCAAAATTTTCAATTTCTTCATGGTGTAGCTGATTCTCGTTTATGACTGACTTCCTTTTCCTCACTGTTTTTTTTTGGTTCTCTTTTTTAGTTGGGCAGTGTTCTGTGATACACTTATTTGTATGGAGAAAATTCTTATCAGATTCTTTTCTGTATGTTACTTGTCCAGTTATTTTGGGTAAATTCTATCCTTGATGAAGAAAGTTAGTCATATAATTGAATAATTTAAAAGGATATCACTGCTGCGAGTGTATATGCGCTCATCTCCCTCAACAGTAAGCTCAATTGCCTTGTCTATCGCCGCCTCTGATAAACCTCTCGGTTCCAAATCTAATTGAAGTATGAGCTATATATCCTCCACCCCCAGTGCCGTCAGTACGTAGGAGGGTTCCAAACTCGCGCTAGTACATGCACTAGCGCTTGAAACTGCCACTTCTTTCAATCCCGTTAGTAAGTAGCACTCTCCTCCACATGCGCGATGGATAAGTTCAGATTATCCGCGTACCTCCTCCCCATAATTGATTCCAGTCTCCACCACTGCATCTATTTTCTCCCTGATACCTTTCAATGATCTCTACTGCAAATCCCTAATCGTCCTCTCATCAATACTCCGCATCTTTCATTGCTAGCTGAGAGGAGGCCCGAACCCCACAACCCATGATCCCTCTCTTCCTGCGCACCACCGGTTATTTGGAACTTGATACGGATCTTAAAAAATCAATTCGATTTGACCCACATTAGAGCATGATTTGAAGAAACAAACCAATTTTGTGTGTATCACGAATAAAATAAAACTGGCCTTGGGATTTTTTTCAGACAACCTCTTTAATGCTTAAATTAATAGAAGCTCAATCTGCTAAACGAAAATTAAAAGAGCTACTAACCTTGGCTAATTATGGAGGAGCTGAAGCAGTTTTCTTGGTGATGAGCCATATTTAAGATTAGAGATAATTATTATCTGTGACGGAACGGATTTTTTTTTTCTTTTTGATTCCGTCATTCATAACACAATTGAAAACCCAACTAAACCAATTGGATATAACACAGGATCATATATGCCATATAGAACTCATATACTTTTAATCATAATAAGTATAGCCGAAGTTATTCTAACACTTACGGAAGCATTCATATTCATTCCAAGATATTTACTTCCGAGTACATAGCCAAAAATGTTTAATCATAGAAGTCTATCAAGTCATTGCAATAATATTTCTACCAAAATAAGCTTCTGAGATCTTTAATAATCCTTTGGATAAGCTCTAATCACTCCAACTTGTCAGGCACAAGCTCTAAAACTTTATCTGTAGGGGGAAAAATATAAAACAGTGAGCCGAGACCCAACAAGGTACATGCATATGAACTGTATAACGGTTATGTCAAAACGATTATATATCCATGCAGAATCAGAATGTTTAATCAAAACATCATCTGGAAAAACAGTAAAGACATATTATAACGATATTAAACCTCATACTTCATAAATCGATACACTATAGACTGTAAAACAATAACTATAAACTTTACTAATGCATGGTAAAACTGAAAGAAATACTCTATACTGTTTACTGTCATCTTTTCACTGTATATTATTCATTATCATCTTTTCACTGTATACGATTCATTATCATCCTTCCACTATATATGATTCATTATCATCTTTTCACTGTATACTATTAATTATCACCTTTTCACTATATACGATTCATTATTATCATTTTACTGTGATATAGCATATCGGTAAAACGGTAACGGTACTTCACATTATTTTTCTCCTTGTACAAGCCCTGAGAACGGCTATCATCCCCTCCTTGTACCAAACCCCGAGGATGGCTATCATCCCCTCCTTGTACCAAGCTCCGGGGACGGCTATCATTCCCTCCGTGTACCAAGCCCCAAGGACGGCTATTATTCCCTCCGTGTACCAAGCCCTGAGAACGACGATCATTCCCTCCTTGTACCAAGCCCGAGGACGGCTATCATTCTCTCCTTGTACCAAGCCCCGAGGACGGCTATCATTCCCTCCGTGTACCAAGCCCCGAGGACGGCTATTATTCCCTCTGTGTACCAAGCCCCGAGGACGGCTATCATTCCCTCCTTGTATCAATCCCCGAGGACGGCTATCATTCCCTCCGTGTACCAAGCCCCAAGGATGGCTATCATTCACTCCTTGTACCAAGCCCCGAGGAGGGCTATCATTCCCTCCGTATACCAAGCCCCGAGGATGGCTATCATTTCCTCCTTGTACCAAGCCCCGAAGACGGCTATCGTTCCCTCTGTGTACCAAGCCCCGAGGACGGCTATCGTTTCCTCCGTGTACCAAGCCTCAAGGATGGCTATCGTTCCCTCCGTGTACCAGTCCCCGAGGACGGCTATCATTCATTTTTAACAGCAAGTTTACTGGGACTCGGTTCTTAGTTCTTATCGTTGGCCATCTGTCATAGTCCAAAGGTCGAAAGTCATAGAGTTCCACTTCCTGTCCCTTTTACATGCATTTTTCCTTATTCTTATAGCCTTTATTTTTAACTTCAAACAATTGAAGTCCGTATAGCCATATTCCTTTAACATCTTGAAACCGGAGTTCTTTTCCTTCTTAAAAACTGGAGTGCATTTCCTTCTTAAAACCGAGTGACATTCCTTTAAAACTGGAGTTCGTTTTCCTCTTAAAGCCGGAGTTCTTTCTCTCATAAAGGTCGGAGTGCATAAACTCAAAAGCCGGAGTGTTTTTTCTCAAAAAGTAGGATTGCTTAAAAAGCCGGAGTTCAGGAAAAGCCGAAGTTCTTTTTCTTCAAAATGCCGGACTTCAGAAAGCTTGGACAGAGTACTTTTAAAAAGGACGGAGCTATTTTTGGACGGAGTACTTTAAAAAGGACTAAGCTCTTTTTGGACGGACTTCTTTTCGGACGGAGTGCCTTTCACTAACAGGACAGAGTACTTTTTACTCAAAGGGACGGAGTGCTTTTTCACTAATATGACGGAGTGCTTTTCACTAACAGGACGGAATGCTTTTCATTAATAGGACAGAGTACTTTTTATTAACAGAACGGTGTGCCTTTTCATTAACAGGACGAAGTGCTTTTCACTAACAGGACCAAATGCTTTTCATTAACAGGAAAGAGTGTTTTTTATTAACAGGATGGAGTGCTTTTAACTAACAGGACGGAATGCTTTTCACTAATAAGACGGAGTGATTTTTATTAACAGGACGGAGTGCTTTTCATTAACAGGACGGAGTGGTTTTTATTAATAGGACAGAGTGCTTTTTTATTAATAGGACGAAGTGCTTTTCACTAACAGGACCAAATGTTTTTCATTAACAGGACGGAGTGCTTTTAAAAGCCGAAGTTTCAAAAATCTGGAGTGCTTTTTACTGAGTGCCGGAGTACTTTTAAAACCCGAAGTTTATTTTCCTCAAAGGATGAAGTGCTTTTAAAAGCCGGAGTTCATTTCGCATTAAGGCCGGAGTTCTTTTTCCAACAAAAGGACGGAGTTCTTTTTGACAAAAGGCGGAATTCAAAAGCCGAAGTTCATTTTCCTTTAAAGCCGGAGTTCATTTCATGTTAAGGCCGGAACTCATTTTCATATTAAGGCCGGAGTTCTTTTAATATGTTGGAAACCGAGTTCATTTTATATATATAGGAATCCGAGTTCAATTTTCGTGTAGCCAAGTTCATTTTACAATGCAGAAGGTCGATATTTAATGTAGAAAGCAGGAACTTTAAAACAGCGTACACGTGTAGTAAAGCATGAACTTCAAAACAAAGCAGAGTATATTTGTAATATTCTTAAAGCATGAACTTAAAAGCAGCGTTCGACGTAACTTGCAATAATCTTTAAAACATGAACTTAAAAACAGCTTCCAAAGTAACTTGCAATATTCTTAAAAGTATGAGCTTAAAAACAGCGTCTGAGGTACACTTGCCTGACGGGCTGTCTCAAAATTCTTCCCTCCTTGCCTGACAGTCGGTTTTTACCGTCTTGGAGCTTTCTCCTTCACTCCCTTCTCTTGGCTTGTATTTTTGCCCCAGCTTCAACATTCGTTGCCGATTGTTATAGAGGAGGGGTTAGGTGGAGGTAAGTGGAATAAGTTACTTACTGATGTACTCTTTTACAGACGGTAGGTGGGAGTAACAAGATTAGTTCACCTACTCTATTTGGTCGCCGCTAGTTGGATTCTAACTAAAGTTCACTTTTGTCTTTAGTTGCACTAATTTATTCCGACCAACTGCTCCTTATTTATTGTCAATGCTGTCGGTCGACTCTTCAATTCCGGTCAACATCTTCGAAGCCGGTCAACTTCTTCTTATTATTCACTTCGTCCATCATCTTTTCATAAACTTCGGATTTCTTCTCCTTGCACCCACAACTTCACTCCGGCCTTACCAACCCAAAGAGCCATGCCGGACTTCAAGGCCACTTCGGCCTCTCGCACTTCCAAAACTGGCCAGTCATTTCACATGGCCGGACTTGATTTAATAAGGGCGGAGCCGGACTTATTTTGAACTAAAAAAGGGCCGAACTTGATTGAGGCTTAAGGCGGCCGGTTTAGATTTCGTATTTCGGTCACACTTTGAGCCATTGGATTTTGGGATCTCACAATTCTCCCCCACTTAAGGAAATTTCGTCCTTGAAATTAAGGAAATACCTCATTCTATTTCGCGCTAAACCTCAATGGTGCGCATTTCAAAATCAATTCCCTAAAGCCAAAACTTAAATATTCTCCTCTAATCTTAATTACTTCACCTCACCTTAGCTATCCGGACCTATTCCAACAGGAATCCATTCAAAAGATTCAAGGCTATGCTTCCGCTTTTTGATCAATCAATTCCTAAGGTATCTCAACTCTCTGATACCAATTGTGACGGAATAGATTTTTTTTTGATTCCGTCATTCATAACACAATTGAAAACCCAACTAAACCAATTGGGTGTAACACAGGATCACAGATGCCATCTAGGACCCATATACTTTTAACCATAATAAGTATAGCGGAAGTTATTCTAACACTTACGGAAACATTCATAATCATTCTAAGATATTTACTTCTGAGTACATAGCCAAAAATGTTTAACCATAAAAGTCTATCAAGTCATTGCAATAATATTTCTACCAAAATAAGCTTTCGAGATCTTTAATAATCCTTTGGGCAAGCTCTAATTACTCCAACTTGTCAGGCACAAGCTCTAAAGCTTCATCTGTAGGGGAAAAATATAAAACAGTGAGGCGAGACCCAGCAAGGTACATGCATATGAACTGTAAAACGGTTATGTCAAAACGATCATATATCCATACAGAATTAGAATATTTAATCAAAACATCATCTGAAAAAACTGTAAAGACATACTATAATAATATTAAATCTCATGCTTCATAAATCGTTATACTATAGACTGTAAAACAATAACTATAAACTTTACTGATGCATGGTAAAACTGAAAGCAATACTCCATGCTGTTTACTGTCATCTTTTCACTGTATATGATTCATTATCACCTTTTCACTGTATACAATTCATTATCATCCTTCCACTGTATAGGATTCATTATCATCTTTTCACTGTATACGATTCATTATCATCTTTTCACTATATACGATTAATTATTATCTTTTCACTGCATACGATTAATTATTATCGTTTTACTATGATATAGCATATCGGAAAAACGGTAAATAGTACTTCACATTATTTTCCTCCTTGTACAAGCCCCGAGGACGGCTATCATGCCCTCCTTGTACCAAGCCCCGAGGATGGCTATCATTCCCTCCGTGTATCGAGCCCTGATGACGGCTATCATTTCCTCCGTGTACCAAGCCCCAAGGACGGCTATCATTCCCTCTGTCTACCAAGCCCCGAGGACGGCTATCATTCCCTCCTTATACCAAGTCCCGAGGACGGCTATTATTCCCTCCTTGTCCTAAAGCCCGAGGACAGCTATCATTCCCTCCGTGTACCAAGCCCTGAGGATGGCTATCATTCCCTCCTTGTACCAAGCCCCGAGGATGACTATCATTCCTTCCTTGTACCAAGCCCCGAGGACGGTTATCATTCCCTCCGTGTACCAAACCCCGAGGACGGCTATCATTCCCTCTACATACCAAACCCCGAGGACGGCTATCATTCCTTCCGTGTACCAAGCCCCGAGGATGGATATCATTTCCTCCTTGTACCAAGCCCCGAGGATGGCTATCATTCCCTCCGTGTACCAAGCCCTGAGGACGGCTATCATTCCCTCCGTGTAACAAGCCCCAAGGATGGCTATCGTTTCCTCCGTATACCTAGCCCCGAGGACGGCTATCATTCCCTTCGTGTACCAATCCCCAAGGACGGCTATCATTCATTTTTAACAGCAAGTTTACTGGGACTCGGTTCTTAGTTCTTATCGTTGGCCATCTATCATAGTCCAAAGGTCGGAAGTCATAGAGTTCCACTTCCTGTCCCTTTTATATACATTTTTCCTTATTCTTATAGCCTTTATTTTTAACTTCAAACAATTGAAGTCCATATAGTCATATTCCTTTAACATCTTAAAACCGGAGTTCTTTTCCTTCTTAAAAACCAGAGTGCATTTCCTTCTTAAAACCGGATGACATTCCTTTAAAACCGGAGTTCGTTTCCTCTTAAAGCCGGAGTTCTTTCTCTCATAAAGGCCGGAGTGCATAAACTCAAAAGCCGGAGTGCTTTTTCTCAAAAAGCAGGATTGCTTAAAAAGCCGGAGTTCAGGAAAATCCGAAGTTCTTTTTCTTCAAAATGCCGGACTTTAGAAAGCTTGGACGGAGTACTTTTAAAAAGGACGGAGCTAGTTTTGGACGAAGTACTTTAAAAAGGACTAAGCTCTTTTTGGACGGACTTCTTTATGGACGGAGTGCCATTCACTAACCGGACGAAGTGCTTTTTACTCAAAGGGATGGAGTGCTTTTTCACTAACAGGACGAAGTGCTTTTCACTAACCGGACGGAGTGCTTTTCACTAACAAGACGGAGTACATTTCATTAACAGGACGGAGTGCTTTTTATTAACAGGACGGAGTGCTTTTTCATTAACAGGACAGAGTGCTTTTCACTAACAGGACTGAATGCTTTTCATTAACAGGACAGAGTATTTTTTATTAACAGGATGGAGTGCTTTTCACTAACAGGATGGAATGCTTTTCACTTACAGGATGGAGTGCTTTTCACTAACAGGACGGAGTGCTTTTCATTAATAGGACGGAGTACTTTTCATTAATAGGACGGAGTGCTTTTTATTAATAGGATGGAGTGCCTTTTCATTAACAGGACGGAGTGCTTTTCACTAATAGGACCGAATATTTTTCATTAATAGGACGGAATGCTTTTAAAAGCTGAAGTTTCATAAATCCGGAGTGCTTTTCACTGAGTGCCGGAGTACTTTTGAAACCCGAAGTTCATTTTCCTCAAAGGACGGAGTGCTTTTAAAAGCCGGAGTTCATTTCGCATTAAGGCCGGAGTTCTTTTCCCAACAAAAGAACGGAGTTTTTTTTTTGACAAAAGGCAAAATTCAAAAGCTGGAGTTCATTTCCCTTTAAAGCCGGAGTTCATTTCATGTTAAGGTCAAAACTCATTTTCATATTAAGGCCGGAGTTCTTTTAATATGTTGGAAACCGAGTTCATTTTACATATATAGGAATCCGAGTTCAATTTTTGTGTAGCCAAGTTCATTTTACAATGCAGAAGGTCGATATTTAATATAGAAAGCAGGAACTTTAAAACAGCGTACACGTGCAGTAAAGTATGAACTTCAAAATATAGTAGAGTATACTTGCAATATTCTTAAAGCATGAACTTAAAAGCAGCGTCCGAAGTAACTTGCAATAATCTTTAAAGCATGAACTTAAAAACAGCTTCCGAAGTAACTTGCAATATTCTTAAAAGCATGATCTTAAAAACAGCGTTCGAGGTACACTTGCCTGACGGGCTGTCTTAAAATTCTTCCCTCCTTGCCTGACAGTCGGTTTTTACCGTCTTAGAGCTTTCTCCTTCACTTCCTTCTCTTGGCTTGTATTTTTGCCCCAACTTCAACATTCGTTGCCGATATTTATAGAGGAGGGGTTAGGTGGAGGTAAGTCGAGTAAGTAACTTACTCCTGTACTCTTTTGCAGACGGTAGGTGGGAGTAACTAGATTAGCTCACCTACTCTATTTGGTCGCCGCTAGTTGGATTCTAACTAAAGTACACTTTTGTCTTTAGTTGCATTAATTTATTCCGGCCAACTGCTCCTTATTTATTGCCAATGCTGTCGGTCGACTCTTCAATTCCGGTCAACATATTCGAAGCCAGTCAACTTCTTCTTATTATTCACTCCGTCCATCATCTTTTCATAAACTTTGGATTTCTTCTCTTTGCACCCACAACTCCACTCTGGCCTTACCAACACAAAGAGCCATGCCGGACTTCAAGGCCACTTCGGCCTCTCGCACTTCCAAAACTGGCTAGTCATTTCACATGGTCGGACTTGATTTAACAAGGGCAGAGCCGGACTTATTTTGTACTAAACAAAGGCCGAACTTAATTGAGGCTTAAGGCAGCCGGTTTAGATTTTGAATTTCGGTCAAACTTTGAGCCATTGGATTTTGGGATCTCACACTATCTGTGTAAGTATTTGGTAGAACATTAAGAGCAAATTCTTTCTCATTGGCTTAATGCATCTTTCTTTTTTCTACTTAACCAACTCATGAGTTTCTTTCCCTCTAATAGGTAAAAGCCGCTGATTATGATAGATATTTTCCGTATGCACACCTATATTTGTGGTATGTCTTGGTTAAAAATATATCTAGAGTATGAGATGTTACATCAATTTTTAGGTACTGGAAATTCCAGATCTGATGTGCGAACTTGATACTCTAAATGGGTATGCAAGCTTGGTGGCACCTCAATTATAATCCATGGTTGTGCTTCCTTGGAATGTCAGATCCAACATCTATCTCAACCATATTTTCGATACTTTTAAGTAACTGCTGCTTCCAAGCATTACTTTTCAAACCTTGAATGTAGTTTTCAATCGGTGTGATACAAAATCGATTTGCCACTGTGTTATATTAAAATAATTAAAATAATCATCTATTTACAATGGATTAGGCCAATATAATTGGACTAGATCTTGTATATCGGATTTGGTCATATATGCCCTTTTTTATGGAGTGGACTATTAACCCAAGTTTTGGTTAATTAGAGTTGACCCTTCATATTAACTCCAAACACTAGCCCTTTAGCTTCTTAGTCGAGACATTGGCCTACAAACTATTGATTTATCTAGAGCCCTATTTTTTCTGTTATTACAATTGGTTCCCGTAAGGTCGAATAATTGTCAAACTCAGGGTCGATTGAAGGTTGAGGCCAGCTAGGAGCCAAACTTGTAGTGCCTTCTCTTTGTACATCTTTTTTATTTATAATATCTAATAAATATAAAATCATCCTACTACGTTATATCTGTAACACTCCAGCATTT
>JAODPA010149703.1:0-15070 GCA_025585075.1 Nepenthes mirabilis
CCAACGAAGCGGCGACGAAGCGGCGACTGAATGAGGCAGGTGAAACAACCTCGTTACCCCTTGAAAACAAGTACGGGGCAGGTAACCTACCCGACTCACCCCACCAACTCCTTTCTCTATATAAATCGATCGATGCGAAGGGAGAGGGAAAGGAAAATTCGGCGGTTGCGAAGGGAAGAGAGGAAAGGAGAACGCTTCGGGAATTCGAAATTAGGCAACTCAACTCTCAGGCAAGTATACCTCGGACGCCGTTTTCAAATCCATGTTTTAAGATTATTGCAAGTGTGTTCTGCTCCGTTTCTACGTTCATGTTTTACTGCAAGATATTTCGGACGCCTCATTTAAGTTCAGTTTTTCATTTACAATTATACTGCACTCTGTTTCACTTCAAGTATATTCGGACGTATGCTTTTAAGTTCCGTTTTACACCAGTTTTCATGAATCTACTATTCTGCTTCTGAACTGCATGAAATACGTCACATTTGCATAACGTCCGGCCTGTGAATATCAACTTCGGCCGTTTACATGAAATAATCCAGTCAGGCCCATTTGCATGAAATAATCGAGTCCGACCCTTTTCAAAGAAAACAAACCAAGTCCGGCCTTTCCTTGAAATAAATTAAGTCCGAAATTTCTTGATGCAAAAAGGAAGTCCGTCCTTCAAAAAGGACTCCGGCCCTCCCGTAATGTAAAAAGAGCTTCGTTCCCTGGACGAAAATCTAAACCGGTCCCCCTTTAGCATAAATCGAAGTCAGCCTCGAAGCATCGAAACCAAAATCGGCATTATAGGTTAAATCAAAATCGACTTGTGCATTTGCATTGAAATCAAAATCGGCTCTTGCGTCAAAAATCGAAATCGTGCCTTGCATCAGAAACCGAAATCTGCTTGAGAATCGGAACCGAAATTGCCCTTTGTAGATTCAATCGAAATCGGCCCTAAGATCAAGTTCGGTTTCTGCTTGCCTGAAATCAAGTTCGGTTTTGTTTAGTTTCATGTAGTAAGGAAAGCAGGTCCGGCTTTCCTGAGGGACGAAATCAGGTCCGGTTTCCTTAAGGCAAAAATCAAGTTCGGCTTGTGCGGTCCAGCTTCGTGCGTGTTGAACCCACTCCGGCTTCGTGCTTGTCAAATGAAGTCCGGCCCCTTTTTGCATGAATTAATGAAGTCCAGCCCTTTTGCTAGAATAAATCAAGTCCGGCCATGTTCATACACTGTTCATATTAAAATCAAGTCCGGATTTGTGCATATTAAAACCCAGTTCGGCTTTGTGCATACTAAAATCAGGTCCGGCCCTGACAGGTTGGTATTGAAATCAGCCCCTTTTATCGAAACCGGCCTTGGCAGGTCTGGAGTCGAAATCGGCCCCTGTATGTAAAAGTCGAATTCGGCCTCTTTGACGGTAAGATCGAAATCGGCCTTCGCATGGATATCGAAACCAGCCCTTTCGTATCAAGAAAATCACAACCGGCCTCTGATGAAATAGAAACCGGTCTCCTTGAGTGAATAAATCAAGTCTGGTTTCTTAATGAAAATCAAGACCGACCCTCTTAAGAAAGAATCAAGTCCGGTTTCTCTTCATGAAGCGTCAAGTCCATTTTTCTCTTAAGAATATCACGCCCGGTTTTCTAAATGAAGAAATCAAGTCCGGAAGCGTCAAGTCAAGTTTCTGAATCTTAATAAAGAATTATGTCCGGTTATAACCAAGTTCGGCTTTTACAAATCCAGTCTGGCCCTCCCCATGACTTAGGAAAGGAAGCTAGGCAAAAGACCAGGTGAAAGCGTTAGGGACTTCGAGCCAGAACCAAGTGAAAGGTTCATAGATCCCATTTCAGGCAAGATACTCACCCCTATTTTATAAGCTCATGTTTATGTATGTTGCTATAAAATTATATGGTGTTCTGTATGAAATATGTTTTTCTGATTTATGACTTCTTGATCTGAAGGGCATGTTTAAAATGAAACTCTGTTATGCATGATGATGGATTTTATGCTGTTGATGATTTCCTGATAGATATTATGAATTCTGATATTTCATGTTGATGACCTAAGAACTTATGATGATTTTCAATTCTGTTGAAATCATTTCTGGGTTTAAGAGCTCCGATTTTTTATTAATGCTTCGTCTGTTGTTATTTAACTTCGGCCTTGACAACCAAAGAGCTCCGACTTTTCTGTATTTAAGGAAATATTTTGTTCAGCTGGAAAAGAAAAGAAAAAAAAAAAAACTCAGTCCAAAAGTACTTCGGCTTTAAATGTGCTCCGTCCTCTTTTAATGTACTCCGGCTTTAAGGGAGAATTCCGGTTGTTACGAAGAACTCCGCCTTCTGTTTTGAAATAAACTTAGGCTTTGATTAAAAGAGAAGTCCGGCCTTTTTATGAATAATGTGCTCCGTCCCCTTAAAAAGTACTCCAGCCTTCAGTTTGAATAAAGAACTCCGTCCTTCATTGGAAAAAGGAGCTCCGGCTTTAACATGAACTCCGTCCTTCAAAAAAATGAGCTCCGTTCTTTGAGAAAAAGAGCTCCGTCCTTTTGAAAGCACTCCGTCCAAAAAAGAGATCCGTCCTTTTGAAAGAACTCCATCCAAAAAGAGCTCCGTCCTTTTTATAAGTCACTCCGGTTTTATCGCTCCAGATTTTGAAGAAAATATCACTCCGGTTTCAGCACCCCGCATTTTTTAAAGAAAAGCCACTCTGGCCTTTGAGCTCCGGATTTATGAAAGAAAAGTCACTCCGGATTTTAGAGTTTTAGAAATTTAGAGACAATGAACTCCGGATTTTAAAAAGGAAAGTCACTCCGGATTTTAGAAGTTTAAAGACAATGAACCCCGGATTTTGAAAGGAAATCACTCCGTCCTTTCTAGAAAAGAACTCCGTCCTTTGCAGCACTCCGTCTGTTTAAAAGAAAAGAGCTCCGTCCGTTTTTTAGAAAAGGTACTCCGTCCGTTTTAAGAAGAGATGCTCCGTCCGTTTTAAGAAAAGATGCTCCGTCCGTTTTAAGAAAAGGTACTCTGTCCGTTTTAAGAAAAGATGCTCCGCCCGTTTTAAGAAAATGTGCTCCGTCCGTTTTAAGAAAAGATGCTCCGTCCGTTTTACGAAAAGGCACTCCGCCCCTTTAAAATGAAAATCACTCCGGTTTTGATTAAAGAAAAGAACTCCAGCAAAAATTAAAAGAACACCGGCTCCATGAACTTCGGCCTTCCGTTTTAAAAGAACTCCGGAAAATTGAATAAACGAGACTCTTTTCTTTTTATTGAATAAGAACTTCGGATTTTGCTTTGAAAAATGAACTTCGACTTTTGATAAGATGATATGGACTTCAATGAATGAAGTAAAGAACAGGACTATGAAAACACATGGACTACGGACAGCAAGTGGAACTCCATGATTATGAATTTCGAACTTTGATGATTGGCCAATAAAGAACACGAACCAAGAACCGAGTTTCCGTTAAGCTTGCTGTTAAAGATGGATGAAGGATATTGGAGTGACACTCGAGGATGCCTCCTAGGCCACGGGAGGGAACCTTGCGGTGGCATAAGAACTATGGACTGTGGCCCCGTATGCCGGGTTAAAGGCATTACCTCCCGCCCCGGGGAGCATAATGAGGGGACACGGCTTTAGGTTGTGGGGTAGCACACAACCCGTCCTCGATATTGTCCACTCTCGTCCGGTCCCTAAAGATAATATGAATTCTGAATGATTTTAATAAAATTTCTGAAGACAAGATGAAAGGAATAAGAACTGAAGAAGAAACAATATGATGATTTTCTTATACTATGCTATATATTTGATGAAATTATATATATGCTTATGTTTTCTGCATGTGAGTATCCTGCTGGGCTTTGTAAGCTCATTCTTGCAACTTTTCAGATGACAAGCTTATGGAGGACGAAGTCGAGTATAATCCTATGGTGTAACTGAATGTTTAAGCTGGCTGGAGCAGAGTTTTGGAGTTTTGTTTATTTTGTTTTGAGGAAACTTGTAATATTGATTCCGCTGCTTATGATTGTTAGAATGTTTCCGTGATACTTTGGGATTAATGAAATCACAAATCTTTTGAATGCATCTCAACTTTGAGTAAAGGAAAGAAAAATTTTTATGTTCATCTACTTGTCCTTATCATAAATTATATGATTTAGTTTTGACGACGGCTTTTGATGGTAATAAAAGTCGGGTCGTCACAATATTCTTATGAAATTATGTATGTATGATGTTTGTTCTGTTCTTATAATTTATCATTCTTAATTGTATGTTTAAAAGAAACTCTGATATTCATGGTGTTAGATTTTATTCTACTTGATGTATATGATTAATTGTCGACTTATATGAACTCTAATAATTGCATGTCTAAAGAAAAGACTTTTAACTTTTAAGAAAAAGAGATTCAAATTTTGAATGATTAAAGAACTCCGACTTTCAGAGCTTCGGACCTTAAATGAAAATGAACTCCGATTTTTAGAACTCCGGATTTTAAAGAACTCCGGCTATTTGAGCTTTGGTTTTTAATGGAATTAGAACTCCAGCTTCTGAAAAAGAGCTTCGGCTATTTAAAAAAAAACTTCAACTATTTAGAGCTTTGGTTTCAAAAGAACTTTGGCTATTTGAAAAAGAACTCCGTCTTTCTTAAAAAAGAACTCCGGCATTTTTGGAAAAAGAACTCCGCATTCTTTTAAGGAAAAGAACTTCGGCTTTAAGATGGAAAAAGAACTCCGGCTTTCTGAACTCTGGCCTTTTGTGAAAAGAACTTCGGCTTTTAAGATCAAGGCTATCAGAACAAGAAAAATATATGTAATCCGGACAGTAAGTGGAACTCTATAACTTCTAACTTTTGAACTATTATGGATGGCCATTAAAAGATATGAACTATGAACCGAATTTCCATTAAACTTGCTGTTAAAGATGGATAAAGGATATTGGAGTGACACTCGAGGACTACCTCCTGGGCCACGGGGGGATACTTTTGGTGGCATAAGACTTTTGGACTATGACCCCATATGCCGTGTTAAAGGCATTACCTCCTGCCCTGGGGAGCATAATGAGGGGATACGGTCTTAGGTTGTGGGGTTATGCACAACTCATCCTCGATGTTGTCCGCTCCCGTCCGGTCCCTAAAGATGATAAGAATTTTCAATGGTTTTTATGAGTTTTTTGAAGACAAGATAATAAGAAAAAGAATAAGAAAATTCCAAACTAAAGAAGAAACGATATGATAATTTTCATCTGCTAAATTATGAAACTCTGTTTTGATCTGTTTTTATATATATATGCTTACGTTTTCTGCGTGTGAGTATTCTGCTGGGCTTTGTGGCTCACTCTTGCTATTTTCAGATGAAGAAAGGCTTATGGAGGATGAAGTTGAGTAAGGCCCTATGATGTAGCTTGATGACATAATTGGCTGGAGCTGATCTATGAAGAGCTTAATTTATTTTCCTTTTTTATGTTTTGAGAAGACTTATAAAATGATTCCGTTGTTTAAGAATCTATGGATGTTAGTATGTTTCCGTGATTACTTTTTGGATATTGAAATTGAAAAGACTAGTAAGCATTCAGGCATTTCAGGTCCATCTAACCTTAGTATTGGCCGGCCTTGTATGAAATTAAAATTAAAACTGTAGGGCCAGCTC
This sequence comes from Nepenthes mirabilis, assembly GCA_025585075.1. Lineage (NCBI taxonomy): Eukaryota > Viridiplantae > Streptophyta > Magnoliopsida > Caryophyllales > Nepenthaceae > Nepenthes > Nepenthes mirabilis. Next base: position 5,623 of record JAODPA010149703.1, read on the forward strand.
ATATAGTTCAGCCTCTTGAAATCCTATGTGTAAAAGAGAAGAAAATTTTTATGTCTACCTAATTTTATCCATTAATTTACTTTAAGGCAATGATTTAGGCTTGACTGCGGCTTTATGCGGTGGAATAAGGCTGGTCCATCACAGTTGGTATCAGAGAAAGAGAACTGAGATGCTTTAGGTTAATTTGAATCAACACGAAAACTCAAGACAGGATCAGTTAAGGCAAGAAGAGGGTTAGCTTTATTTATGCTTTGGACGGAGACAATTATGATAGCTATCTTTAGACTAATTGACTAACAAAGATATTCTTTTCAGACATTAAAATCGTCCCTGAAGTCATGTCTAACAGAGGAAGGTGAAACGTACAGATTAACAACTCTATGGATAGGGAGGCAAGGTAGTTGACCCTGTTAGACAGAATGACTGAAGTTATAGAAGCCTTGACTCCACCAACTCCACCAACTCCGGTGACCACCCCAATTCCTGTCCATCAGGAGAGGTCGATCTATGATCGTTTTACTAATGAGCGAGTTCTTGAATTCTCAGGGGAACTCGACTCGTTGAAGGCAGACACTTGGATCCAACGACTGAAGAAGGTATTTGCGGTAATTAAGTGTCCTATTGGAGACATGGTTCTTTATGCCACCCATAAGCTGACGGGTCAGGCCCACCACTGGTGAAAAATTCAGAAGAGAGTTTTCAATGTGCCAGACCGGGATATTAGTTGGGAAATATTTGAAGCAGCATTTTTAGAGAAATATTTCCTGCTAATCTTCGAGGACAGAAGGAGGATGAATTCCTTCGCCTAAGGTAGGGTACTCGCTCTGTGGCGGAGTACGATGTAAAGTTTACGGAGTTATCTCGCTATGCTCCTTATATGGTGGAAGACCACGAGAGGAAGGCTAGGAGGTTCTTTCAGGGATTAAGGGACGATATTAGGAGTCACCTTTCTACTCTAAAGTTGGCCACATACGGAGACGTATTAGAAAGAGCTACATCTATGAGAAGGAGTTGGAGATAGGAGCAGTTCTCAGGCAAAGGACTTTTAGTCAGATTTCAAGGGCCAGTGCTAGTGGAGGCCCTTCTAAGAAAGTGAGACCATTGAGGTCCAGTGGGGAGCAGAGCCAATTTGTACAGATTTCCCGGACTCCGACAAGTAAAGCATGTGATCATTGCGGAAAATCACATGAAGGAAAGTAGTGCTATAAGAAGCTGGGGGTCTGTTATAACTGCAGCGAGGCTGGACATATGATCAGGGATTGTCCACTAGCCAAATAAGTCCCAGGATTTAAGCTTCCTATTCCAGCTAAGGTGTTTGCCGTGTCTGCAAAGGAGATTGAAACCTCTACGGAGGTAGTGGAAGGTACACTTTCTATTTGTGGCACTTCCAGTCATGTACTGTTTGTCTCCTGATCCACCCACTCATTTGTCTCCCATGAATTTGCGAAATATCTTACGATTCTCCCTCAAGTTCTTGGCTGCCTTTTGATGGTCGCCTCACCCACAGGGTCGTCTATAATTTTAAATATGGTATATTCAGAGTGTCCGATAGAATTAAATAAATGCATGATGCCTGTTGATCTGGTTTTGCTGGAAATGAAGGGCTTTGATGCAATCCTGGGAATGGATTGGTTAGTAAGGTATCATGCCAGCATTGATTGTTTCCGAAGAAGAGTAGATTTTGCCATCCCTGGAAACAAGCCCTTCTATTTTTAGGGAGTCCGGCGTAAAGAAGCATCTTGCTTCATTTCAGCCCTCCATGCCTGGCACTTGATTGGTGATGGGTGCCAAGCTTATCTAGCCTTCGCTAGTGTGACTACTGAAGGTCAAGGGACTCTGGCCGAAGAGATTCCTGTGGTACGGGAGTTTGAAGACCTATTTCCTAATGAGTTACTTGGGCTGCCGCCCAAGCGGGAGCTAAAATTTAGAATAGAATTGGTGCCAGGGTCAGCACCAATATCCAAAGCACCATATAGAATGGCGCCGGTAGAACTGAAAGACTTGAAGCAGCAACTGCAGGAGTTGTTAGATAAGGGTTTCATTCGGCCGAGTGTGTCTCCATGGGGTGCACCGGTTCTGTTTGTAAGAAAGAAGGACGGAACCTTGAGGTTATGCGTGGATTATCGTGAACTGAACAAAATTACCACCAAGAATAAATATCCTTTGCCAATGATTGATGACCTCCTTGATCAGTTACAATGAGCTTGTGTATTCTCAAAAATAGATCTTAGATCCGGATATCATCAGCTTCGGATCAGAAGGGATGATATAGCAAAGACTGCGTTCCGGACTAGATATAGGCACTATGAGTTTGTGGTGATACCTTTTGGGTTAAGTAACGCTCCAGCCATATTTATGGATTTGATGAACCGAATTTTTCAACCATACCTAGACAAGTTTGTGATCGTCTTTATTGACGACATCCTTGTGTATTCGAATACCTATGAGGAACATGAGGAGCATTTACGGACTACACTCCTGATCCTTAGGGAATAACTGTTGTTCGCCATATTGAAAAAGTGCGAATTTTGGTTAGAGGAAGTGGGATTCATTGGATACGTCATCTCCAAGGAAGGGATTTCTGTCGACCCTAAGAAAGTGGAAGCAGTGGTAAAGTGGAATCGACCAACCTCTGTGACCGAAGTACGGAGCTTCTTAAGCTTGGCCGGATATTACAGACGGTTTGTGGAAAACTTCTCCCAAATCGCCCTACCACTCATGCAACTAACAAGGAAGAATGCTAAGTTTGAGTGGACCAATAATTGTGAAGGGAGTTTTCAGGCACTTAAAGACCGATTAACTTTTGCTCCGGTCCTGACCATTCCAAATGGATCAGGAGGACTGATTGTTTATTGCGACGCCTCAAAGAGTGGGTTGGGCTGCGTTTTAATGCAACATGAAAAGGTAATCGTCTATGGGTTGTGACAGTTGAAGGATCATGAAAGGAATTACCCAACTCACGATCTGGAATTGGCTGCAGCAGTGTTTGCATTGAAAATATGGAGGCATTACCTGTATGGTGAGAGATTCTTGGTCTATTCCGATCATAAGAGTTTAAAGTATTTATTTTCTCAAAAGGAACTGAACATGAGGCAGAGAAGGTGGATTGAATTCCTGAAGGATTATAACTATGAAATCCGGTACGAATCAGGTAAGGCCAATGTAGCCGCCGATGCCCTAAGTCGGCAAACTGGTATTTTGGCTAGAATGCAAGTCAAGCAAATGGAGATTTTTTTTGGTAAGTAAGCAAGCAAGCAAGCGGATATGTGCAAGCAAATGGAGATGTTGGACTATTTTATATACTATGATATCCAGCGATATGTGCAAGGAAAGCGGATGATTTTGGCGTACCTTCAGGTCCAGCCAGAGGTGATAAATGAGGTAAAGGGAGGTCAGGCGAATGATTCTTTCCTTGTAAAAATCATGAGTGAGCTGGACAAAGATTCCTGAAATGATTTTCATGTTAAGCCGAATGGAGCATTAAGGTTTAGGAATCGGTTTTGTATGCCGGACAACAAAGAATTAAAAGAGAAAATTTTTAAGAAAAACCATCGATCCCGATATACGATCCACCCAGGAGCCAATAAGATGTACCAGGATTTGAAGAAAATATTTTGGTGGAGGAATATCAAGAGGGATATTACAGTTTACGTGAAAAAGTGTCTTGTATACCAACAAGTAAAGGCCAAAAGGAAGTAGCCGTTTGGGTTATTGCAACTAATGCCGTTTCCAAGCTGAAAATGGGAAGATATTGCCATGGACTTTGTAACCGGACTGCCAAGGACGCCGAGGAAACATGATGCTATTTGGGTTATTGTTGATCGGCTAACAAAGTCAGCCCATTTTTTGGCAATCTGGACGACATACTCCCGTGATAAATTAGCCCAACTGTATGTAAACGAGGTTGTCAGGCTTCATGGTGTGCCTGCCTCTATTGTATCAGATAGAGACCCTCACTTTGTTTCACGGTTCTAGAAAAGTCTACATAAAGAATTGGAGACCGAATTAAAAATTAGTACTGCTTTTCATTCACAAACTGATAGCCAGTCAAAATGGACTAGCCAGTCAGGACGAACTATCCAGATCCTCGAGGATATGTTAAGGGCCTCGGTCTTAGAGATGAAGGGGACTTGGGATAATTTTTTAACCTTAGCAGAATTTGCTTAAAATAATAGTTACTAGGCCAGCATAGGCATGGCTCCTTTTGAGGCTTTGTATGGTAGAAAACATAGATTACGGATTCATTGGGAGGAGCACTGAGATAAAAGGATTTTGGGTCCTGATATTGTTAAAGAGACGGCGGAAAAGATAAAGTTAGTGCATGAGAATCTCAGAGTTGCCCGGAGCAAACAAAAGAGCTACGCAGACTGGAGGAGATCTGCTTTAGAGTTTGAAGAAGACAATTTTGTATTCCTAAAGGTATCACCATCCAAGGGGATTTACAGATTCGCGGTAAAAGGAAAGTTAAAGCCACGATTTATTGGCCCATTTGAGATTATAGAAAGGATCGGAGAAGTGGCCTATAGACTTGCACTACCTCCAAGCTTGGTAGAAGTACATGATGTGTTTCATGTATCAATACTTCGGAAGTATGTTTATGATCTTACTCATGTAATTAAGTTTAAGCCTTTGTCAATTGACAATGACTTGTCCTACGTAGAGGAGCCAATACAAATCTTGGATCGAAGGGAGCAGAAACTATGCACCAAATCAATCTTTTTAATAAAGGTACTCTGAAAAAATCACTCACCCGAAGAAGCAACTTGGGAACGAGAGGAAGAGATTCGAAACAAATACCCCAATTTGTTTTCTCGAGGTTAGTTACTTTATTTAAAATTTCAAGGACGAAATTTCTATAAGTGGGGGAGATTGTAATAGCCCAAATCCTAAAATATAGAAAAAATTCCCAATATCAAGTTACAATTATAAAGGATGGTGATCCGGTCAACAAAGTGTTGACCGGAAGGCGTGAACAATTACAAAGGATGGTGATCCGGTCAACAAAGTGTTGACCGGAAGGCGTGAAGGAGGCATAATCCGGTCAACGTAAAATATTGACCGGAAGGCATAATCCGATCAACGTAAAATGTTGACCGGAAGGCGTGATCCGGTCAACATAAAATATTGACCGAAAAACGTGAATAAATGAAAGGACGGGAAAGAGGAGAGAAATCCGGTCAACACCAGTTAGTTGACCGGAATGTATCCAAATGAGAACATGAATCCGGCGAAGGTCAATTAATCAGAAAATTTAATGAGGAAACTCTTCAAAAAAGTAAGGGCATAAATAACTTAGAAATTAATGAGAAACTCTTGGAATGTAAAGCCATAAATAATATACTCCGAAATATTCCCCTTAATGAGACCAAACCAAATGACGGCCGCTAGATCCAAGGCCTCTAAATAAGAACTAGAGGGCGTGGAAATAAGGCACACAATAGAGTTTTCTAGTAAAGGAAGATCAAAAGTTCAAGGCCAGGCGAAGTAGAAGAAATCCAGGCAAGAGTACTCACCCCCATTTTTAAAGTTCATGATTATGCATGGTTGCTACGCGAGTATATATGATATTCTTATGAAATTATGTATGTACGATGTTTATTTTGTTCTTGTGATTTATCGTTCTAAATCGCATGTTTAAAAGAAACTCTGCTATCCATGGTGTTAGATTTTATTCTGCTTAAAGTATATGATTAATTGTCGATCTATATGAACTCTGATAATTGCATGTTTAAAGAAAAGACTTTTAACTTTTAAGAAAAAGAGCTTCGGATTTTGAATGATTAAAGAACTCCGGCTTTCAGAGCTTCAGACCTTAAATGAAAATGAACTCCGGTTTTAAGAACTCCGAATTTTAAAGAACTCCGGCTATTTGAGCTTTGGTTTTTAATGGAATTAGAACTCTGGCTTCTGAAAAAGAGCTTCGGCTAGTTAAAAAAAAAACTTCGACTATTTAGAGCTTCGGTTTCAAAAGAACTTCGGCTATTTGAAAAAGAACTCCGTCTTTCTGAGAAAAGAATTCTGGCATTTTGAGAAAAAGAACTTCGCATTCTTTTAAGAAAAAGAACTTCGGCTTTAACATGGAAAAAGAACTCTGGCTTTCTGAACTCCGACCTTTTGTGAAAAGAACTTCGGCTTTTAAGATCAAGGCTATTAGAATAAGAAAAATATATGTAATCTGGACAGCAAGTGAAACTCTATGACTTCCGACTTTTGAACTATTATGGATGGCCATTAAAAGATATGAACTATGAACCGAATTTCCATTAAACTTGCTGTTAAAGATGAATGAAGGATATTGGAGTGATACTCGAGGACTGCCTCCTAGGCCACGGGGGGAGACTTTTGGAGGCATAAAACTTTTGGACTACTACCCTGTATGCCGGGTTAAAGGCATTACCTCCCGCCCCGGGGAGCATAATGAGGGGATATGGCCCTAGGTTGTGGGGTTACGCACAACCCATCCTTGATATTGTCCGCTTCCATCCGGTCCCTAAAGATGATAAGAATTTTCAATGGTTTTTATGAGTTTTCCGAAGACAAGATAATAAGCAAAAGAATAAGGAAATTCCAAACTAAAGAAGAAACAATATGATGATTTTCGTCTGCTAAATTATGAAACTCTGTTTTGATCTGTTTATATATATATATGCTTATGTTTTCTGCGTGTGAGTATTCTGTTGGGCTTTGTGGCTTACTCTTGCTATTTTCAGATGAAGAAAGGCTTATGGAGGACGAAGTTGAGTAAGGCCCTATGATGTAGCTTGATGACATAGTTGTCCGGAGCTGATCTATGAAGAGCTTAATTTATTTTCTTTTTTTATGTTTTGAGAAGACTTGTAAAATGATTCTGTTGTTTAAGAATCTATGGATATTAGTATGTTTCCGTGATTACTTTTTGGATATTGAAATTGAAAAGTCTAGTAAGCATTTCAGGCATTTCAGGTCCGTCTAACCTTAGTATTGGCCGGCCTTGTATGAAATTAAAATTAAAACTGTAGGGCTAGCTCATGTAGTTCAGCCTCTTGAAATCCTATGTGTAAAAGAAAAGCAAATTTTTATATCCACCTAATTTTATCCATTAATTTACTTTAAGGCAAGGATTTAGGTTTGACGGCGGCTTTATGCGGTAGAATAAGGCCGGTCTGTTACATAATCTATCCTAAACTTTCACATAAGATTCAAATCAAACGTAAGGCATCTCTTATCTCTGATACCAACTGTGACGGAACGAATTATTTTCCTCTAATAATCTTCGTCAATAAACAAATAAAACTAATACTCAAAATTTTAAAATATTGAATTTTATAAAAATTTTGACAGAGTTTCCTTTGTAATTGGACTAAAAAATTATTTATACAACCTACTTAATTAAAACCTATACAAGTATATAAATCCTCAGACTTTAACATTCAACACAATACATATGTAAAGTCGACAAATGCCATATCGTTTATAACTCCAACACAGTATTGACAACTACCATATTGGATCTAAATAGAGATGTCATCTAGGCCTAAACAAATCCAAATCAAGCAATAGCGGAAGCAAAACTAGATACATCAACCACCTGTGGAAGCATAATAAAATCTACAATAATACATAACATATCATGCCACATTCCATTATACAATATAAATCTAACTTAACTATTTCCATTCTATTACATTAAACATAAACAAAACTACAAGTCCTCAGAGTCCAACCAATCTCTTTAGCTTATCTCCCGCCTTACTTTAACTAATTGGGTATCAGCTCGTAGTTAAAAGTTTCACAATTACCAATTCTTTTGAAGGAAGTTCTATCATATTCTTTCGTAGATATCTCCATCTAGGAGATCAGATTCATCTTTTCATAGACATTTCCGTTTGGGAGATCAGATTCATCTTTTCACAGATGTCTTCATCTAGGAGATCAGATTCATCAATTTCCAATGTGGAATTCCCCTCCGATTATTCATGTACTTATTGTCTTCCCTACGGATTCCAATATCTTCATAACATAACTTACATATGAATATTGAAAGCATAGAGAAGATTAGGAGTTCTTACCATTAAAGAACGAACTGACTTTGAGAGGTTTCAGACACAGATTTCTTTCACAACACATATATCGAAGTTTCTAGATTATTCGATTGGACTTATACAAATATACATATCATTCAATTAGCAATTAAACATAGAAAATTATGTAAAATATCGTCCAAAGTCCTTGGTGAATAGTGCCCACAAACAGTGCACATAAACAGTGCACGGATTTCACATATCGGTTAATTATCAAAATTTTGGACATCCAACAGGTAAATTATCAAACCCAAGGCATAGGTAACTATAATCCCAAGTTAATTTATACATTAAACCCGAAATCAAAGCTTAAATGTTGTCCGGGTGCACGGTAGGGGTTCTATGAACGAATTTTCACCTCAAACTACAAATTTGGATACCCAATTGATAAAATTATATACCTAAGTCATGGGTAACCATAGTGTAGTCCCCAATTAAGCTCAAGCCCCAAATATCCATGGGTTTCATGTCCAGGTGTGGGGGTTAGGGTTTACGTAGTCAGAAACCTTACTTAAAATACAAATTTGGACTCCAAATTAACATATATGCATGTTAGGTCTTGAGAATCATAAAATATAAATCTAACTGGGTATCGAAATGAGGATACCTGAAGAAAGAAAGACAAAAGTGCATGAAAATAAAAGAGAAGAGTATGATTATACTTGCCTTAACTTGATCTATCACCTTTCTAACTGGCTTTTGGACGGATTCGGACTCGTAGGCCTTCATCTCCTCTTCCTCTCTCTAGTTCCCATGCTCTCTCTCTCTAAAACCAAAAAATGGCCAAAACAATGATGGGAGAAGACCCTCACGTGCTTTTATACACGTATTGGCGCTCGAGCGCTCATTGGGAGCCAAGATACCCAACGGGCCGCGCTCGAGCGCCCATCGGGTGCTCCTCAGGCGAGCGATTCTATTTTTTGCGTCCCTGTGGCACCTCAAGCCTCCTCAGGCGTGAGGTTTTGTTTTTCCCACCCGGATGTTGCCTTGGGAGTTGGTCAGGTGCTGGTCAGGCCGACGTCGAGCTTGCAACAAGCCTACTTCGTTTTTTCGTCGTCTGGAACCCGTTTCGACCATTCTAATCTAATTTTTCATATCCTTAGACCATAATTTTGATTATATAATCTTAATAGGCCATGATTATCATAATTTAAAATCCAAAATCTTATTTACGAATTAATATTTTTCGGTTTATAACTCTGGTTCCTAATTCATCAATTTCGGATCTTTAAGCATTTCAATCTAATTCCTCTCATACCTTTTGACCACAATTTACCTATTTTAACTTAATTACCTCCCAATTACCATATTTTAAAAATTCAAAACCTCACCATCCATATTAACAATATCTTGAAAACTAATGCCTAATAGGGTCTAACTTCCTCTTT
>JAODPA010149714.1:0-15071 GCA_025585075.1 Nepenthes mirabilis
AATTATTATTTAAAATATTTATTTATTATTTACTCATATCAGAGACATGACAAATAAAAATACTCGGTTCACTCGATCTTCAAGCGTGGGAGAAATGCTTTTCTTTGAACACCAATAGTTATCAACGATTCCACTGATAAATTAGCTAGGCCTATGATAAAAATGAATATTTATTTCTCTTTGTGGTAACTAAAAAATGCAAGTCTCTAAACAATGTGTAAGCATAGTATAGTTTTGTTGGGGTTTTTTTCTTTTTTAGTAAATCTCTCCCTCCATTTTTGTTCATAAATTTTCTCTGTCTTTTGTGAAGGCGGACAGTAAGAGTATTTACAAGCAAAATGTTAAAAAAAGCCGTTACAAAAAACAATTATTCATAATTCATTGCATATCTTGGATTAGGGGGAAAATGTACATTTTTTTTGATCTGCAATGTGTGCTGCCATATTGACCAATCAGATTTCTTTTTATAGCCCTTTTTTAAGGGTGTCTAATGCCTTTTTAACATATAAAGTGATGATATACATTAGATAAGCATACTACCTACTAGTTAAATGGATGACCAATAATCTTTGTTCACGTGAAAGTATTGACGTGCCCTTTAGCGAAGATTTGGTTGCCTCGATCTCTAGTTGTAGGCGAGTTTCTTTGGTGCTTTCAATTGAGGTAGGGTTGAGTGCTATAGAACTATTCGAATGTGTGGCGATTGAGTAAAATCTTCAACCTTGTCTTTTCACTATCTGAGTCGATGCTTGCTTTGCAACAAATTTATAAAAGATTTCTACATATATATACATAAATTAAAGACACTATATTAAACAATGAAGGCATTATTGTTTAATAAGATTAGAATATAATATATAAATAGGATCAAGAATTTGCACATATTATACTTTTAAAATTTAAGTACTAAATTTAGTATTATTTAATTTGGACTATGTAAAATGCTTAGTCTTCATTGTATGTTTCAACTATCTCTAATGGAAATATTTACTTTATATTATAAGATACACAACCTGCAAAATGAATTTGCTGAGGAGAATTATGATGTAAGCTTTTGAGTAATAAATTACAGATTCTATGCACCACAAATAATTACATAATATTATAGGATTAGGATTCTTCCTCATAATCCCCTTCAAAGCTCATGCATGTATTGAACTTTATAATCTAGTCTACATAAACTAAAGAAACGATATATCATGCTCAGTCGGTGGCATGTTGATGCATGCAAAAGAACCGTAACCTGCAAATGAACAACAATGACCGAAGTCATTTGGAAAAACAGAAAGGGGACAGGGAGTTTAGGCAAAGGGGGAGGGAAGTCAAAGGAGAAATAGAGGGAGAACAGAAGCAATGGATCGAGGACTCAGAGAGACTAATGACTTAGAGGGAGGGAGAGATAGTGAGAGATGAAAAAGATAAGAAGTAGACAAGTAATATTTTCTTCATATCTCTGCCGAACACAGTAGTTGGTTTTATACAGTAATGCTGATGTGTGGCCAACAGAATTGTTAACTAACTCAATTATTACAAACTCAACTATTACTAACAGTGCATGTGTAGGGAGGTTAACTATTAACAAACAGGTAGTGCACGTGTAATCAGATATGAAGACGTTTAACAGAATCAGTTCAGACCCGTAACACATGTTCTATATTAGCCTTACCAGAAAGGATTAGGTTATTCAAGAAATAGCTTAATCCTGCATAGTATAAATATAAACAGGAGGTTTCAGGGTAAAGATATTTTTTTGGAGTTTCCTTTCAATACTTAAGTCAACACCATACTAGTTAAAAGAAAAGATACTTTATGCTAATTTATATGGGAGTCTCACAAAAATGGATGAGATTATTTTGGATTTATATCCAACCAACCTTATCAACATATCAAAATACTTCACAACACCTTTATCATTTAGTTTTTGAAATTTTAAAACTATATTTTTAGATGAATTAGACATTATTGTTCTTGGTTCCTTAGTACATTCATTGTTTTCTATACCTATTATGTTCATTGGATTATTTACATGCAGTACTTAGGCTCTTTATTTCTTATAATAGTAGCCGCAAACTTATATAAGCAGATTCATTTAGGGTTATCATTGTGTAGGTTAGTCTTTTTCTAATTTAGACCGAAGCATGCAAAGCTCTAGATAATCTACTTAATGAACAAAACTATATAATAAGATTTAGGGTGATAGTAAAAAAAAAAAAAACGATATTAGAAAATTATGGGAAAAAAAAGGATTGGTTATGATAAATGGGTTAAATTAGGGATAAATAATCTAGTGACTATAAGTGTAAGTTTGTAGATGTTGTAATAAATTATTTTAGACTCTAATTTTGATTGATTCTAAGGGGTCGAATCCTTCAAAAGAGGAGCGAAATGAGTCTTATGGATAACTTGCTCTATGAATAAGATAATCTCATTTAAGGATGAGTCAGACCTTATACATACGAGAGATCTTAAGTCTTGATAATAAAGGATGAGTGATTAGTAGAACTTATTAAGATGTATAATAATAATTTCTTAATTAAAGTCGAGCGTTATTTGTAATCCTTTTATTAATTCTCTTATTTGGATAATCGTTACTGTATTAATATATATCCAGATCAATCATTGATTAAATATCTTACACTAATTTGATAATCTGTTAATATTATAGCCTTTAAAAAGGGATTTGGCTTATTAACTCTCTGCCTTTCTAAGAGTCAAGATTGCCAAACTAAATATTAAACTTTTATTTATTATCTTGATGGATAAAATTAATTAAAAAAATATAACAAAAATTAAAATAAAATTTTCAATCCATTATTCTACCGCGATGGATGAGGTTGACAGGGAAAAGTCAAAAGTTGGACATAAAGAACGAAAGAAAGAGAGGGAAGGACTCGACGCGTCCGAGTCAAAACGTTCTTCCTCGACGGAACGGGCAAATCTACCTCTGAATTTCGTAAGAATTCAAGAAGAGCCCGGAATTTGTAGCGTGTAATGATCAATTCGTTTCACATTTTGTATTCAGAGCAAGTCTTGCTGAATTCTAATCACGTAAGCCCTTCACGTGCCCTCGACTCTCTCATTTCTCTATATTTTCAGTTTGTTGAATTCAGTTTAATTCATGCCTAATTCATATGTTTAATTTGCTGAATTTTTACTGATTGTGAGGTTGGGTTTATTTAATTTGCATTAGGGTTCCCCCCTTTCTCTCGCGGAAACAATTTGCTCGAATTTACTGATTGTGACATTGGGTGTATTATTTGGCATTAGGGTTACCCCTCTTTTTCTTTCTCCTGCTTGAGCGGAAACTTGATCATGCCCTCGATTGTTTATGGTTGAAATTCCCGACATTTCCTTTTTGATTATGTATGGTTACTTTTATTTCTTTTACTTTCCTTCTTTTTTGGGGCTGTGCGGTGGGGGGGAGGGCAGAGAGGATATTTCGCTGCCTGAATCGATCATTTTGGAGGCTTCATTGTGAGTTGGTATCCAAGAGTTTTGCCTTAAATGTGCATAATCAAAGTGAATATTGTTTAGGAAGTTTCCCACAAGAAACTACATGTCAAGTGGTACACCTTGTTTGCAATTTTCCTCTTCTAAGGTGTGAATTAATTTGTCATTAGCTGTTGCTTTTGGTAAGCGACTGTAGATCTTCTTGATGTAATATGGGAAAGAAGAAATAGGAATTAAAGCAGTATCATATATTAGTTCGACCTTCCACAATTTCATTCTGCAGCTTCTCTCCTTTTACTCCGACGCCTTGGTTTTGAGAGTGAGTGATTGCCCTTCTTGGTGAGAACAAAGAAGGGAAGAAAAAGGGGGAAATTAAAGTCTAATATGTTAGGAAAAGGAAATCCATAGAAACATGAATAATGACTAGTACACTATACCACAATGTCTATATATATATAAAAAAAAAAACTAAACCTTTTAGTGTCCTGCTTATATAGTGTAAGAATCATTACTCTCATGATATAGTACTCTGTTTCAGTGGAAGTTCAAAAGCTGTTGGTCTTATCTGCCTTCGTGCTAATTGGAAGCCTTTATCTCACTTGTATTTGTAGAAACCTATGCAAGTGGAAGTTCTTTTTGAAGTTCTACACAGCCATGAGTTTTGTTTTTAGAGGTACTAGAGGAGATATAGAGAATGGATTTCCCGGAATTATACCAGAAAGGCGTACTATGGTACATTACTTTGCAGATTTAAACCGTTTTTTGTTTAATGCCGATGTGTTCATGTTTTGATACTAATCTTCAAGATATCTGTTGTAATTTCTATCTATGTACATCAGCGTATTCATGCGGCTCGTCCTGTTAATAACAATTCGCTTGCTTTCCTTGTAACAGGTATCTTCCATTATACACTTTTCTCATTCTTTTTACATTATTGCTGTTTTTATTTAAGTTCATGTTGAGATATTATTCATGCAGTTTGTTAATAAAATTGACACTTTGTTTCAACAGTACTTCTGCTCTTCATGATACTAAATTCGCATCAAATGTCATCCAACTTCCTGGTACATTTATCATCTGCTTTACAATTAGTTTCTGGCTGATTTTGCTGGAGTCTGTTTTCTAACCAACATCATCATTCTTCTTTTGATTGTTTGAAGCTTTGGCTAGTCTTTGGAGTCTTTTTGATGGCAACAATCCTACGCATGTATGCAACATGTCAGCAACTTCAAGCTCAATCGCAAGCACATGTTATGGCAGCCAGTGGTCTTCTTGGTCACACAGAGCTTCGGCTGCACATGCCACCAACTATAGCACTTGCAGCTAGGGGACGGTTGCAAGGCCTTAGGCTCCAGCTTGCACTTCTTGACCGTGAGTTTGATGATTTAGGTATGGCGACTTTGTTGTGTTTTTTTATGCACGCTGGGAGGAATTAGGGGTTCTGCATCCAAAGAATTTGGCTGATCTGTTGGCAAGCAAGCAAAAGATATAGTCATAGCTTTGTTATTAGGATTCTTGTCGTTTTTCTGCTTCATAATGCTGTTGTCATTGTTGTTTTCATGATGTAAGAGTGTCAAATTATGTAGCTATTTTGCAAGTGAACTATCATGAGAGAAATGTTTGACTTTTGCAGATTATGAAACTTTAAGGGCACTGGATGCTGACAATGCCCCTTCAGTTTACTCGTTGAGTGAGGAAGAGATAAATGCTCTTCCTGTTCATAAGTATATGGTTACTGGTCCTCAAAGGTGAGATTTGAAATATTCATATATTTGTTTAGTTTGTTCATCCTTTTGTCCATGTTGAGCATATTTTTTAGCAATTGTAATACCTTTAGCTTGATCAAATATGACATTCTTTGGCTATATCTATGAATATACCTGTTTGTGCAAAGAACTGGTTGCAATTTTGGATATGTATACCTGTGGTGTGGCAAGAAGTATACAAACATTTAAAAAATTGTCTTTTATAAATAAAAGTGAGCTTGTTTGGTTGCTTAGCTTTGGTGTTCTACACAATCTCAGCAATTTGTTTTCTTTCTCTATTTTGATTTTGTCATATCACTGCCAAGGACTATTGACTATTTCTTCTTATGTACCAGTATGTGTGTTGCGCTTAAATATATGCAAAGGAAAAAAATTTAATGGCATTTTTCTCCCTTTCAGGAGGGCAGTCTATGTTCAGTTTTTGGAGATCAAATAAGTTTGTTATATTTGCTTTTATGGATTCTACATCATTGATGAAATATTTGATTTGTTTGGAGGATAATGGAAAATAGAGAAGCTTTAAAAAGTTACCAATATGTGATGATATATGGCGCATGTACAAGATGGCAATGAATAAATTTGGGAAGTTTATATAGGATGGCATACCACTATCTGAACTCAAATCCATGAGATCATGAATCTAATATTTCAATATGGAGATTGTTGATGCATGTTCTCAAAATACAATAGTTGGTCTATACAAAATGAGAAACATGGCTCATAGGTGGGTTCCAGCTCTTCTCGCTGCAATGAAGCAAATTTGATACTTGCCGTGGAGCACTACACAGAAGATAAAGTGACCTTGACTAAGTTTCATCTTACCAAGTTCTAGACTATCAATTCCCATGGGTTGTGTTGTTGGACTCAGGGAATGAGATATTGGTCAAGCTGCTCCGATATTAATGTTTTCCGATACTACGATAAAATCACAAAATACGGTCATATTGACAGTATATCAATCAATATTCAAAGTATCAGCTGATACATCATATATTAGCCAATATTTCTTTAGGTTTAAATTCATAAAAAAGTTTGTGTCAAATGCATCTGAAACTAATTTGTTTGCCATCGATACAATTACCAATATTTTCATTTATGTTATCAAAGCATGGGCATTTCCTTTGGGATAGTGTATCGGTGGTGCACACTCATTTGCCGTCGGCAAGCTTGGTCACATTCAGAATATTTGGGCATGTTGAGGGCATACCGAAGACATGTTCAAACACGCTGGGACATGTTTTTGGATCTTTTCTATTTTCAAAAGGAAATAACCATAGATTTGTTCTAATTAGCCGAAAACATCCCAAACGTAGTCGCTTGTTGAGGAGATCTAGATATGTACACACATTACATATGAAGAATAAAGAGAGAACCTGCGGCGGTCTAAAATCTTCCAACTAGAAATAAAGAAATAGAGATATTAGAATAGTGGTTTTGTTGGTTATTATTCCTTTACGTGAACAAGGGAGATCTTATAACCTATCAGTAGGGAGCACAAACACTTCCTCTAGAGTAGTGTTTTGGTATTAGACACGTATTTGACATTTATATGCCCTAATGTATTTGGAGTTCTTAATTTAAGTTGGGTACGTGGGCGACACATTCGGATATGCTGGGATATGTTCAGACACAATGGAGATGCATTTTGGCATTTTCTTTTTCACTTTTCAAAACAAAATAGGATCTTAAACTAATTTATTGTTGTGCCAATTAGCCAAAAAAAAAAAAATCCAAAAACATATTGCTTCGAAAATCAAAGAGAGTACTTGTGGTTCTCAAGTTCTTCAAATTAGAAATTAGAGTGTTCAAATTAGATAAATGCTCTTGGTGTATGTTTTTCCTCTAACCAACAAAATATAGAGAGGGAGAATGGTCTTATAGTATATGGTATCCCATTTCCATGGTGATGAGTTGTAAGATTTTTTTTATTATAAAATAGTTTTTTTTTTTTTAAAAAAAAAAAAATTACATTCCCGCATCACTGAGGAACTACTTGTTTTCATTAAAATATCTGTGGAATGTTGTATCTTTTTTTAGAAGAACATGTTGTTGTGTCCTTGATGTGTCATGTGAATATCACGTGTCCCTTCTGTGATTCTTAGTATCAAACCTTGATATTGAGAAACTTTATAATGTTAGGGCAAGTGTTATATGATTTACAGTTCTAATGCAAAGTGCATTGACTGTAGTTTTCTTTTCTGGTGAACTAAGGAATCTTTTGAAGTGACCTAGAATTTATATAGTTATGGCTGTTTATGATTATTTTTGGCCATTATTGGGGGTTGGGCTTGATGAACAGAAAATATTTTCATACATGTACTATAAAAATACAAGTGTAGCACTGGACGTTCTAAAATGGATCAACTATGTAACTCTAACATATATGAATGAATATATTGTGGCAAATTAAAAGCTTAATTTGTAGAAGAATGGTGGACTGCCCATGAGGAAAAAAAGTGATTTAGTTGAGGTTCGAAGTAAGAAGAAAAGGGAGGGCTTGTGTAAAATCCCTTTCAACTTTTGAAAATGTTACCTTCAACTTTTGAAGGACTTTAGAGATTTCTACCAACAATCAAATTCATTTTTTTGCTTGTGTCTATGTGAGGACAACACAGACACAAGAACTTGGTTGTTAGGCTCTTAACTTGCTAGCTTGCAAGCTTTCTATCATGTTACTAAAACATACAAGGTGCTTGTGTTTTGAGCTTTGTGGTATGTAGTTTTGGTCTGCTCGCACATCACTTGCCTACCAAGGAAGTCCTGGAATCAATTTGTGATGTGTTCTGGCAAGAATGTTGCAATTTTTATTTGAGGAACATATCAAGTCTCACAATGGGAATTTGAGTTCACTTTGAACTTACAATCAACATGAGTGAGTTACTACCAACAATATGAGCTCTTCTCATTTTTAGGCCTAAGTGAGGACGACATGCCTAAGAGGGCTTGGCTGTTAGGGCTAGTGACCTGCTTATGGTATAACTGGAAACCTTAAATGAGATCATAAAGTTGGATTTGAAGTTGACTGGATAATGTGGTGCTACATCGGATTGAATAATAAAGGTAGAATGTTATGGCTGATCCAACTTTGGGGGACTTGAGATGTTGTAGAAAGTGCAAGTTGTTCATTCCCTATATTTACAGCGGGGGTAACCTTTTGTGAACCTTTAGTGCTCCTTCCAGTAGGTTGTAACCTGAGACGTTAATTGAGATCCGTGACATCCTGTCCCACATGAAGAAGTAAAAAAATGAGTTTAGCTTGTAAAGTTCTAAGTGAGTTCACTACTTAATAACAAGAGCTTTTTTTCTTAAGCCTGAATGTGGAAAAAGGGCCCAAGAGGTTTAAGTTGCTGGGCCAATAGTCTGCTTGTGGTGTTATAAGATCTCTATTGCAAACCTTTGGGCTGTCCCTAACAGTGTTGTTAAATGCGCTTATTGGTTTTTTTATGAAATGCTTTTTTTTTTTTTAAATTAGCCTCTCAATTATCTCATGAGATTGCCTAGCTTGGTGCCTAGTACCTCAGGCAGTAGGGTGGACGAGTCTTAAGGGTGCCTGGTGCCTTTGACAACGACTGATCCCTAAGGGGACATTATTATGTAATGGTGTCTTTCTTTCTGTTGCAATTCCTGAGAATGCTTGCCAAAATGACAAATTATCTTTTCTTCTTTTCCTTTTAATCAACAGTGGTGGGTCTTCTATGCAACAAGCATCATCTTCAGTGTCTTCTGAGGTACTCTTCATTCTGTTATTCTTATTGAAATCAGTCACTGAGATCATCTTATTCTCTCTCTATGTATATAAATATGTCAGTGCTTCATTTCTACAAACAATGTTATTCTGTGTCATTTGATATTTTAACTAGCGTTGGATGTCTAAGTGGTTTTCCTCTTTCGAAGTTCCTTGATTTTATGGTTACTGGTGTCTCTCTCCATCCCCCAATTTTTTTGTTGCCCTCCTGTTCCTTACTATTTGTTTGGTTCTTAAAAAATTTGAAGAAAAGCACTGAGAAAAAAATAAAAAAGTAAGAAAATGAAAAAATTTTCTTTCTTTTGGTTAGATATGGATGGAAAATTACATGAGAAAAAAAAACAATTTTATAATAAAAGTATTTTATTTGTTTGGTTGTCAAGAAAAAATATAAGAGATTGTTATGGATTTTTAATATTATGATTTCTTATATTTTTCATTACATTTTTCTTGTAAACCAAATATAAAAAAATATTTTTCTTTGTATTTTTATTCTTTTCTTCAAAAATTTCTAGAACCATACAAGCTTTAAGTAGCTGTTGTAATGCAAAAGAAATGAAAACTCTGGAAGTAAAAGATTCTAACTATTTGGTGCAGAATAAGTATGCCTATGTTTGGATATGCAGACATGCACACGCGCGCGCACACACATTATTTTTATCATCATCCAATATAAAGTCTGTCTCTATCCAGGATGACAGAGGAGGGCTGTGTTTATTAGTTATCCACTAGTCTGGAACCTTTTTGATATCAATGATGCATAACCTTGTGTTCCAACATCCAGAAGATGTTGCCTATAGTTGGTGAAAAAGGATTTGTATAACTAACTTCAAATGACTAGATGTAGTGGAGATATGGTGATTAAGAGATGCAAATCAAGGCTGACAATTTCTTAGAGTGACATGCATAGATGAAAATATCAGTTGATATGTTTCGGTATTGGGCTCCACGACAACTATATTCCTAATATTGTGACAATATCGCGACATATTACTGTATCGACTTAAGATATCAGAAAATTTTTCCTTCTAATATATGTGATACCAATAAGTATTGTTTGATATATCTGATACCAATATGGTTATAACTGATACTGATATTAATATTTTCATCTATGCTTCTTACTATCCTAAAATATAATAGATACTAAATTTCGCATATGATGGCCAAATCTTGAATATGTCCTGCGTCTTCTGACTGCAGATGCAAACTAGAGACTTGTAGATCTCAGATAGATATCTTAATTAGTGATACATGTGGTTTGTTATTGCCCTTTTCTCTGTGTCCCATCTAGAAAATGAAGAAGTTGTAAATTGGGAAGTCAGGTAGACAACATTATATGCATGCAATTTATGGTGGCCTAGCCCTAGTTCGGAAGAGCGCAGAGTAACCTTGGTCATCTTAAGATTAAGATGAGAGCACCATTCTCCTTTGTGTTCCATAATATATGTTGCTAAAAGCGTATCTCAAGTGCATTTAGGCTCAGTGCTCAAGACCTGACGCCTCAACATACTTTGGTGGGGTTCATTCCAAGAGACATGCGTTTAGGCCTTAAGGCATCCACCTTTTTATTGAGGCTCAAGATGTGAGCCTTGAGTATCTCATAGATTTTTCTAAAGAAAAATAAATTGTTTCTCATTAAATTAGATATTATATTTAACCATTACTTTTAATACTAACCAGTGTTTGTAATATTGTAATTGTAGAAGTAAAGAGTCATTTATTAAAATAATAGATTGAGAATTGTTGGAGTAAGAGGCTACACATCACATTAAATTAAGATATAATATAAACTTTGAATGATATGTGCCTTTAGTGTTACTCCATTAGAATTTATAAATGATAAAAGTTCTAACTTAAAAGAGATATCTAAAGATGAAGAAGTCATTCAAACATATAAGCTAACGAAGGAGAAAAAGATGAAATTTTATTTGGTATTGATAATAAATATTACTCTTTGCTATAAGTATTCAAGTTTGTTAATGAATGTGTTGTTCTTGTAAGTTTGTGGTGGACTATGCTTATTAGTTGTCATCTTTGAATTATGATTTTATGATTATTATTAAGAATACTTTTTAATGTTTTTGTTATATTATTAGCTTTAACAAATATCCAATATACATATTTCACAAATGGGTGCCTCACTTTCATCAGGCTTGTACTTGTGCTTGGGTCCCAAGGATAATGTGCACCTTGATGCTCTTCGCATCTTTAATAACATTGTGTGTAATAATGCGACTGATGTGCTTATGTGATTTCTGAATGTTGGTGTGAAATCTAGATGGCATGTTAATATCTAGTTTTGCTGCAATACTATGCACAGTTGATTTTATAATTCACAATCTTGTGTGAGCTTGTATTTAGGTTAACAAATTTCTTTTTCCACCCATTTCTTCTAAATCAGAACAAGCAGGACATCTCAATCCCTATTGGCAGCACCAAAGGCGTAGATGATGAGCTGACTTGTAGTGTCTGCTTGGAGCAAGTAAATGTGGGAGAACTTGTCCGTAGCTTGCCATGTTTGCATCAGGTGAGCAATACTGGTTGTCAGTTGTTTTTGTGCCTTCAAATTACAAGTATCTGTGGTTTTTTTTTGCACAAAAGCACCACAAAATTGGGCAATTTTGACATAACCCCCATTGATTTTTATTTGTCAATTGATCATTGTAATGTTACATTCTTGGTGTTTTTACATAAAATGACCCACAAAAGCCTGAATTCTGTGTGGATCCACATTGCGGTATCTTTTAAAGTAAAGCCAATTTATATTCTGCTGTTCATGTTGATCTTTTAGAGACAGTATCTCCAAATCGTATTTTTTAGCACCATCAAAAACTTTTTTCTGCTTTAAACTTAGAGATTTATTTCTGCCTTTCTATTCAACTTATACAAGTTATAGCCCTCTTTCATTCCAAAAAAGAAAAAAAAAAGAAGAAAGAAAAAAAAGGATATATATCCTCTGGAAGTTGAATTGTATTCAAATCCTTTTTTACGACCTCACTCTGAGTTCTCTTAGTCTATGTGTTTCTTTTATATTGCCTATATCCTCAAACCAATGACTTTTATCTAGCATTTATTTCGTATGTTTAAGCCATCATAACCTACAGTGAATGTGTTTACTTAATTTTGTCTTTTGGAATTACACCATTCATTTATCTTAGTTTCTTATTTTAGCTGCACTACTGTCTTTCCCTTTTGTAAGGTGGGAGTGGTAGTCAAGAGGGGATTGGATCTAGGAATTTCCCAGGCAAGTGGGTAGCCCACCATTAGGCTTTTGATATTTGGGAGCCCCCCACCCACCCTCCCCCCCACCACGGTCACCCACCCTTTTTCTTCATATTGAATCACCAGGGACAACAAAGACACAGTCAAACTCAAATTGTACAATTGATTTTACACAAAAAAATCTTTCTCAACTATAAAAAAACATCGTACCTTATGTCTGAAAATTTTCTTCACTAAACGTGAGATTTGGTTACAAATAAACCCCACGTAGACAATCCCTTCACAACAATAACAGGTGTGAAAGCAGTTACCAGTTACCAGTTACCACTAACCCCACACACATTAATTATCAAAATTATAAGTGTACAAATCCCGGCGATTGAACAAGAAAATTCAAACAAGACGAAAAATAACCCCTATTATGTTTTACACAAGAGCTAGCACATGTTTAAAGTTGAAGAATGATGGAATATGAATCGGACCTCAATTTGATGGCCAAAGCCTCCCCCTCTTCTTTTTCTCTTTTCTTTCTCTATTGTGGTGCCCTTATGTGTGAAAATGGCTTGGATTCTTCCCAAAAATCAGAACATAGGTATGTATACCTGTGCGAGTTGCTTGAGTGGTTATCACACTGCTCACTTTCGCCCACCCATTGGAACCCTTCCAGAAATTGCCGCTCTAGTGTCTTATGGAATTGCCATGGAAGAGTTCCACTTCTGCAAAAACGCATGCTAATATCAAGCAACAGTTCCTAAATGCCTTTTTCCAGATTTCATTCAAACAAAATTTCGCTCGAATATTATGCAAAAATTTATGTTAGCAATAGAAATAAAAAATAGAATGTAAAATGAGTGTGAGACTCACAAGGGAGTAACCCAAAGTCCATCATAGACTACTCTTAATAGTTTATTGTATAAACTGTTTTTTAATTGCTAAACATTATGACGTACATCATATAGCTAATCATATAGATTTTTTTTTTTACTTTACCTTCTAATTTTAGGGGTATTTTGATGACTATGGAAGACTTCAAGATGATTTCTTCATTAACCCTTCTATAACTATATTCTAAATTTTGTTGAGTATGTCAATTTTCTTGAATTATATCCAAGATTATGAAATCTATTCTCCAAAGATTTTCTTGACTCCTCTGCTGGATCTCAGATTTTAATTACTCAATCGCACTTAGTTTTACGTCTTATCTTAAGCCCTTAAGATTTAAAGTCCCTCACAAGAAATTCTCAAATCAACTCAACTCTATTTTTCTATGTAAAACAGCATACATTCATAAGAAATAGAGAGAATCAGACTGATTCCCTAAATGCTTTTCTGCATATTTCTACAAGATCAAAATTTTTTTTCTCTGACAGACTGTCAGAATTTCATTTGAGTTCAAGTCCTATTGGAAGGACCACTCAATATCAAATAACATATATCATGAAACTTATCTTAAATATGGCAAATGAATAAAGAGTCAAGATTCTTTTCTGATTTAAATTTACTATTACAGAAAATCTCTTAATTTCCTTTCTATAATACTAATACTGGTAGTCATTGTCCTATGCACCAAAAAAAAGGGTTTTGTTGTGGTATCTCAAACATTGAGATCCCCTTTTTTTCCCCAATTGTTGAGATTTATCCTTACAATACGGAAGCCTAAGATTAAAACAGCGCATTGAAATATTGTCTCAATCTCTACCATTCCGTCACTTCCTTTAAATGATTTCAACTATCGGGAGAATAATGAACGCTAATATTTAGGATGACCATCACAGCACCTCAAAAGACAGGTGAAGTTTTCCCTTGAAGCATAGAGAGTGTTGCAACGGATAGGTTGTTTTGCAAATTGATGCTTGGACAATTTTTAGTTCTTCACATTAAGAAAGCATTTTTCAAACAAATGTTAGAACTTTGTTGCACTCTTTTCTGTAGTGAAAGCAATTTTTTTCCCAATGTTGTCAAACCATCAATGGACAATTAAAGTTGTTTGTAATATTTGAAAGAAAGAAAAAACAAGGTTGGACTGTTATCATCCAATTCAAATCACTCCAAACAAAGCCTTGCCTTAGTAAAACGACTGTTTTAGGGCTGAGGTTTTTTGGTTAGAATAACTACAAGCTGAGTTACTTCTCTAGCTCTCATTATCTTGCAGCATTCCACTGGACCCTTACTGCGGCTGTTTTACTTTGTTCTGCAGTTCCATGCTAACTGCATCGACCCGTGGCTAAGGCAGCAGGGAACATGCCCAGTGTGCAAATTCAGAGTTGGAACCGGGTTGCACGAAAATGGCCAAGCTGAATTCGATGCTTCTTATATGGTTTGATCATGTCCGCTCCATACTTCTCGACCTATTTTTCTAAGTATCATGTTATAATTTTCAAATGTTGTATGCGGCAGTGAGAATGAAAAAGAAAAACTGTTATGCCAAATGTCAATCTGATGATGATAACGATGATTCATGTGTTGCAGTTCATATCAGGCAGCTTAGGTTGTGATAATCTTGCGTTTTAGCGTGTAGCTTATCTCTAGCGCCGGTCTGCATGATTTTCTTTTGATTTTTATTTAATTAGGTTCGATTTATATGCAGCCAGCATGTTCATGGTTCAGGTAACCGAACCATTTGCATATCTTTGGACCTGAACCGGTCAAATTGGCTCTGTAAAGACCTGAACCGCAATTAAACATGCTGGACCAAATTAGTATGCTGCATTGAAAATGGTAAGTAAAAAAAAATAATACATCCTGCTAAGTATCGGTGTGATAATGATGATGACGACGATGAATCTTTGATTCATGTTTTCTAGTTCATATGGGGAATCTTCGCTCTTGATATTTTATATTTATTCTCAAATTTTTTACATTTTTATATTTATTTTTTAAAAGAA
>JAODPA010149725.1:0-15054 GCA_025585075.1 Nepenthes mirabilis
GCTAATAGAGTGATTCTGCTATTCTGTTCCCGGGAGTTCCCTGGGTTGAAATCATGGCCTCTTGTTGGAATTCTGAATGGTTGGAATGCTTGGTTGAATTGTGCTATACTGTTGGTTCTGCAGGTGTTGTATATGCCCAGCCCTCTGCTGTTTGGTAGTGAGAACTGGCATGCAGTGTTTAATTATTGTGGCCCGGCTGGCTGGCTCTAAATTGTCCTGTGATGTTGCTGTTATTGCTGAATCCAGCTCTGGATGGATTCTGTTTTTCGTTGGTGTTGGGTGGCTTGATGATATGCTGTTTAACAGCATATGTTGTGGTGGTTTGATGCAGCGCTTCCTGCTGCAATGACCTACATATGCTGAGATAATCTGGTTGTTTTCGTCTTTCGGTGACTGCGTGATGCTGATGAGATGCTGGACCAGCTTTGATGCATGGAGTGCTGCTGATGTTGCATGGCCTGACGTGAGGAATGATCTTGAATCTGGGATTATCTTTGCGGCTAATGGTGCTTTACACCAGCTGTTTTGCTCGGTTTGCAGGGAGAGACGTTATGCTTCTTTATTGGCAACTGTCAGTTGTCGATGTGCGGAGGAATTTTGGTAAGGCATTCTTGCTGCAATGAGGCTGTGTAGTTGGCCTGTACTGCTGGTCCTGGTTTGATGCTGAGCCTGCTTTGTGGATTTTTGGGTGCTACTGGTTTTCTTCAACTGATGCCGATTTGCCTCCTGGTAAACTTCTTGGGATGCATTTCGGTTTTAGGTAGCATGATATGGTAAAATGACAGTTTCATTTTCTACTGTTTAGGGGGATCGTACCTCTTAGAGGTTATTGTATGGATATATATATGTACCTGTCGCTCGGGGTATGCCCTAGCGTTTTTGTTCTAACTCCAAGTCAAAAAACTTGGAGTTATAGCATTATGTTTTGTAAATTTTCTCCCATAAATCCAAAATACACACTTACTTACCAAAAAAAAAAAAATCTTATGGACATGGTGCACACCTCCAGGTCAGCGCATCAAAATTACGGGGTTGAGTATTATTGCTCACTACCGTCCTGAGATGCATGTAGTTAACAACAAAGATGTCCCAAGCTGCCCCTGATGTTGTGCAGCCACTGATGTGGTTTGTGCACCCTATGTTGGTTAGCTTGGTCTATTTTCGAGTGGCATCAGTTGGCATTTTTTGTGAGCCATGCTACTGTATGCATGCTGTGGCTCTTGCTATTTCAAAAAAAAAAAGCACAGTTTTTTTTGCCAGTCAACTTGTTGACCGGCAATCTGGGTTTTGGCTGGTCAACTTTGGTCTCCCAAAAAAAAAAGGTCTTTGGCCGATCAACTTGTTAACCGGCTAATGTGAAAAAAAAATGGTTTTTAGCCAGTCAACTTGTTGACTAACTCTATGGTCTATAGATAGTGCTTTAGTCCGCCAAGAAGGGATGCCCGGTTAGGCTGACGTGGACGTAATGGGGCTCAGTAACTTTCAGGTCCCTTCTCTCCCACCTGCTCGGTTTCAGTTGTCTGTAATTTTGCATGTTGGTTGCTGCGTGGGGCATGAGCCATTGGTTTTTTTCAATGCCGGCTGAGCTGACATGGACGCTTTGGCTGTGCTGAGCATTCCAAATCCTACACTCACACGTTCCCAGTTTGGTGAAGCCATTATTGACAATATGGCGACTATGGATTTTTGGGTGTCGGATCGTAGTCGTGCTACTATGTAGGTGGAGGGAAGTGATTTTGTTGGATGTGGGTGTGTTATTTGGGTTGGTTTTCTACCCATTTGAGAGGGAAACACACTCTCATTGCTGCTGAAAGTCATTTGGTGATGTTGCTGATGCAATATTGCTATGATGAGGGAGTTGCTGGAGATGCTGGCCGGGGAGCTAGCATCCAACTGAGCGATTGCTGCTGATGTGGTGTTGTGTATTGAAGCAACGAAACAATTTTGGTGTTGATAGTCGACTGGGTTGGATGCGGTTTGACTATTTTGTGACTTGGTTGCCCGGTAGCATTATGCTTGTTATCGAGATGGAAGGTTAGAGCGCCTGCTGCTCCAATGCATTCTTCTGTAATGAGGCTGCTGTTGGGCCGGTTGGCTGATGGTTTTGGCCAGTTTTTATTTCCTTGTGTACTTTCTTTTTGTATTCATGATTCTTTCATGGTGTGCTCAGGGAATGCTCTAGCGGTTATATTCTATCTCTAAGCTTGCAAAATACTTGGAGTTAGAATATAGTTTTATATATTTTTATTTTAATCAAATTTTAATTACTTACCAAAAAAAATGTTGGTGCACTGATGAGGTATTGATGAACCCGAGTGCTAAAGCCTGGCTAATACCAGGTTGTGTTCTGGCAATATGATGATGTTGGTTTCCTTGTACAGGGCGAGCTTTAGTTGACCCCTTGGCCTAATCTTCTTATAGATGGTATTGGCATGAGGTCCTTGCAGGATGTTGATCTGCTGGGGCACTAGCGGCCTCATAAAATGTTGCTATTGCCCTACAAACAGTTCCATGAAAGGGGGTGACCAAATCCACCCCTGTCAATCTGGGTGAGCAATTACTGATGAGGTGGATTAGTGCTTTTGTGGCTGGATGAGGCATAGAGGCTGCTAATGCAGCTGCTTGTTTTGTTTTGTTTTGAAAAAGAGATTGTGCTACTGATGGCTTGGCTGGCAATGGTGTGGTCGGGATTGGTTTGGTGCTGTTGATGTCTGGGCAGCTATCTTTCTGAGTCAATCAGGTGATGGCGTCTAGTCTGAAGCATGATGATACACACTGCTGCTCCAGCTAATATTCTTGTAGGGCAGTGGAGTTAAGATCGGCTGCTGATGCTGAGTAAAGGTGCTTTGCTCCGGCTAGCCTCTATTGTGCTGGTAGTAGTCTGTAATGCTGAGCTGGAATATTCTGAGCGGCGGTGCTTTTGGCTGATGATCAACACCCTGGCAAAAATCTCACACTCTTGATGCCGTAATATGAGTTTTGGACTGAGCTCTTCTATTTGCATTGAATATCTGTATGATGCACTTGTTAGAAATTGAGGTAGCGGGATGCCAATCTGGCAAGTTTTTTTGCTGGGGCGCTGAACCTTTTAGATGTAGAAAGGGCAAAAGCTCCCTTCATGCCATTTTCTACTACAGCCCCAAATCAACTGATGTTGCTAATGCAACTGTCTCTAAATATTAAAGATTATTGAGGTGTTTTCAGTCAACAATGTGAATATGCCACATCAGTGTGGAGTTTTTGAAGCTTTCATCTGCCGCCATCTCTGCAGTGTGGAGCTACTCACTGTGCAGTGATGTTGCGGTGTGCGCATGCCTATAGAAGGCTGCTGGACTACTGCTAGCCACTGATGCTAAACCAGCTACTTCTCAGCGTTGTTTCCCCTGCTGAAGTGATGCTCGAGGCATCTGTTTTGGCACCTTTCAAATCCTCATCTGAGCCTTGGGTTACTGTTATCAGTGTTGCTTGTTCGTTTTGTGCTAGTTTTCTTCTGACATATGGTGTTCTTGCTGTAGGTTTTGTTTACTTCTTATTTAATTAATTTTTTAGGGTAAGCCCCGCGATTATGATTTCATTCCAAGTCGGAAAAACCGCTTGGAGTTAAATCATAGGTTGTAAACCTTTTTTATATATTAATACAATTATCTTACTTACCAAAAAAAAAAAATTTTCAAAGACACTTGGCACATTGTTGGATCGTTGATAACCGAAGCTATTCATGACTTCTTTACCCACGGAAAGCTTCTGACGCAAATAAATGCTACCATTATTAGCCTCATCCCCAAGGTTGCGTCCCCTTGTAAGGTGACTGATTGCAGACCCATCACCTATTGTAATGTCATCTACAAGGTTATCTCAAAAATTATTGCGAATCATCTAAATCCCACTCTTCCTCAACTAGTGGATAAATGCCAAACTGCTTTTATCAAGGGACAACAGATAAGCGATAATGTACTTTTGGCCCAGGAACTTCTTCACAAATATCACTTGGGTTCCGACCCTCCCCGTTGTGCAATGAAAATAGATCTCATGAAAGCCTATGACTCGATTCATGGGACTTTATTACATCCATTCTCGATCTCATGGGATTCCCCCATCAGATGATCAGCTGGATTCACCAATATCACTACCACCACTTTTTCTATAAATATAAATGGAAAATCAGTGGGGTTTTTCAAAGGAGGCAAAGGTCTTTGTCAGGGTGACCCCCTTTCGCCCTACCTATTCATTCTTTCCATGAATGTTCTTAACGGTATCTTTGAGATGAAAGCCCATCAAAATGCTAAGTTTCATTTTCACTGGGAATGTGCTGGTACTAGGACATTCATGCTGGCCTTTGCGAATGATCTGCTCCTGTTTTCTAGAGCCGATGAAAATTCTATTCAGACCCTGCATAGCTGCCTTGAAGAGTTCACACTACTATCTATGCTCTTAGCCAACAATAGTAAAGCGAGATCTTCATCTGTTCTGGTAACCCTTCTTTGAATCAATCTCTTTTGAGTATCTTTTTTTTGTAAGTAATTAAATTGTATTAAAAAGAAAATAAAATACAACATCTATGTTCTACTCCAAGTGTTTTGCTGACTTAGAGTAAGGATATAGCAATAAGGGAATCCCCTGAGACCATGACACTAGTCATGCAAAGCCAAAAAATAAACAGCAAAGAAAACATCTGACCATCATAGATCAAAACCATCTAAGTAACATCTCCAACTGAGTCAACACAAAGCCAATCAGGCAACACTGACTTCCGACAACATCTTATCTTTTTTTTTGGTAAGTAATTAAAATGTATTAATAAAAATGAAAGAATATAAATCAGATGTTCAATCTCCAAATAGATTGGAGATAAACAACTACACTAGGGCATACCCCGAGCCGAGAAATACAAAATTCCAAAGAGAAAACAAAAATAGACTTCGGTAACAATATACTTGCAAAGCTAAACAACGGGAAAATGCCATTCATGCAACGGCAGGAGAACAGACATCATACAGATCAGACGATGCAGAAGAGCATGAAGAGTAGCCAACCCAGCGTCGGCAGCAAATCAATCTGATCCAGGAAAGATAATCCTCCCCCAACCAGACAGTCCTGAAGTTCAGAGTCATCACATCAATGGGCAAAGAAAGAGGGATAGATCCGCGCCCGGAGTCATCACTCTGTCAAGGATCTGAACATCTGTGCCAAAGGGAGTAGCCAAATATATATCGACAGGAGAACATGTAGAATAGCGACGCCCGCATAGCCAAACCGCTCCTTTTGTTTTTTAAAGAAGAAGAAGAAGTAGTAGAAGAAGAAGAAGAATAAAGCCCCTAAGTAACCGAACATCACACCGGATGGTCAAGGGAATTTTTTTTTTTAATATACAGAATACCCATAGGACCGATGAAACACACCAAACGAACAGGACCAGAGCCAGCCCTGCCCGAGTGACAAAAACTTTGTTTTTTTTTGGGAAACAGACCCCAAGGAAACTGGAAAGCACACCGGATGGCCAAGGGACTTTATATATATATATATTTGAAAAGAAGAAGAGACCCAAAAGAACCAAAAGGCACACCAGATGGTCAAATAATTATTTATTATTTATATATTTTTTTTATGAAGAGAGAAGCCAAAGCCGAAGAAGCACACCCTGAGCCAGCCAGTGCAATCCTAGAGATAAGGAGAAAAACCTAACATCCCGGAGAGGCACTCCAAATGGAGAGGAAGTCCACAAATCCCAAGAAACACTCCAGCCGGATAAGATCAGGGCTAGCCAGTGCAATCCCCCTTTTTTTTCTTTTTCTTTGTTCCACCAACCTGATAGCAAATCGAGCAAAAAGTACACTATCAACACCAAGCTCCAATATCCGTTAAGGCCAAATTCCAGCCAGAATAAACCATTCCTGTGCTAGGCCATCCCTGAACCCCAGTGAACCAAGGCTTAAAGGGTAAGGTTCCATTTGTTCTTAATGTGCTTGTAATCTTGATTGTGCCTAGGAATCAATGTTTCTAATTTATGGCACACAATATTTGTAATCTGAATAACCAGCTGGCGCTCAGAAGCCCAGTTGGAGTCATTGAAAAGCCTTTTGTTGCATTCTTTCCAAAGATAGTAAATCGACGCTGCCAGTGTTAGATGGAAGGATAGCCCTTTAGAAATAGAACCTTTCCATCTTTTGGCAGCCCACTGAGTGTTCGAATGCAAATCAGTACATGGTCATGATATCCCTACTCTCTGGCGCATCTTCTTCTTGTCGATTTTCATCGATAACATCTTATCTCAGCAAATCAAAGCATCTCGGCTAGATAGATATTCACATTGCCGGCATCTTCGGGTACAGCATGCAACATGTGAGGCAACACAAACCACAGAACAGGACTTCAGTCCAAAGAAGCTCATCCCTTTGCATACTCTCAGCAGAAAGACCACAGACCAGAACAGAAGCAACCAGGTCACGGCAATTGCACCCAAAGGGCAGTATGTACCACCCTAATCAATTGCTGAAACACTAACCAAAGCACTGACCACAGTTGTTGCTGGAGCACATCACGGCCAGCAGGGCTTCAATACTATTTTGGGCAGCACTTATGCCAACTCATGCTTCAGCAAAATCAACCAGCAGAACCCAAGAACACGAGTAACCTACCACCTTGGCCATTAAGGACCTCGGTCAAATTCTTCTCAACCCGGTGCGTACATCTCGGCAAAAGAAAAAACTCGGCCAAATGTATAAAACAGAAAAGCTATAGCACAATACAGCTACAGCATACCTCAGACATTAAGCAACATCTCGGTCATTTACCAGACGCAGCCTTGGTCATGCAAACATCTCTTCTGAGTATCACGGGTTTTAAAGGGGGTAAACTCCTAGTTTGTTACTTGGGGGTGCCACTTATCACCTCGCGACTTACGATTTCAGACTTTTTTTTGGTAAGTAAGATGCATTAACTTAAAAGAAAGATACAAAAGTTTGTGGTAACTCCAAGTATTTTTCCGACTTGAAATTAGAACAAAGACGATGGGGTATACCTCGAACCTCATGAACATGTCATGATAACATAGATATATTACCCTTCATAAGTCATGAACACGACTTAACACTATTCAGAAATTGTAAAATAAAGGAAGCAGCATTGCTAAATATGTGGAATAGGAGAGCATTTCTTCTTTTGCTTTTTAGATTTTTGGAGGGTAGAGTTGGAGGGTCTTTAGGAGATGACAAGCTGTCAAAGGGGAAGGCTGGACGAATATCCAAACAAACTCGAGGATCATCAAATTGCTTTTGCATTTTTGCAATGTTCTTTTGTAGTATGCCGATACTGGTGCATGGCTCTGGTTCACCTCCAGGTTGGTTAGCTGGGACATCATCGTGAGAAGAGCCTACAACCTCATCATGACAAGGGGATCTACCTAGAGCAGCCAATCGATCCTCAGCTATAATGGGCTGCAGGGAAATGAGGG
Source organism: Nepenthes mirabilis (assembly GCA_025585075.1). Classification (NCBI taxonomy): domain Eukaryota; kingdom Viridiplantae; phylum Streptophyta; class Magnoliopsida; order Caryophyllales; family Nepenthaceae; genus Nepenthes; species Nepenthes mirabilis. Next base: position 7,451 of record JAODPA010149725.1, read on the forward strand.
TTGCACCTTTGCCAGGCTCGACAGCCCCATCAACTTCAATCCCGCGCTTTGTTATATCAGCATATGAGGCTGTATTGAAGCCAGCAGCATGGAGCCACTCACCATTTTCCGTTAATCTGCACAGCTCGGAATATGAGAGCAGCACATGCTCGTCCCTCGGGTTCGTACCAGCATCAGTATCCACATCGCCTTTAACACCAGCAGTGGATAATTCATCTGATGGAAGCCTTCCAGCTGAGTTAGATGTCTCCACCAGTGAGAGAGTGCTGTGCGCATCCGATTGGGCGCTTCTGCTGTAGGTAGGAATAAGCCAATAGTGGGAGGAAGCCATATCAGATTGGGTAGTGTCCTCATGGACTCTGGCAGAATGCTGAGTTCTTCAAAGATCATCCATATGCTAATGCTTACAATTCGGAACATCCCAGCTGGCCATATTTGTCATTGGAATCCCAACATCACCAGGAGGAGGCTGTTTCACTTCCTGAGATATGTCCTCAGCAATTTTGCCATCCAGGAGGTTTGGAGCCATGGTATCCAGAGTATCATCTTGCACAGCAGATTTCAAAGAAACCCCTGAAATGTCATCCACTTCATGGAGCATTTCAGTCTCCCTAATTTCATCCAAAGCCAGACTTTCAAACTGATTTGATACCGTCACAGGAGGAGCAAAGTCAGGCATGGGCTGTGGGTGAGAAGAATTTTCAAGCTCAAAAAACCGAGCTTAGCAGAATTCTATCAATGGGCTGAATTATAGACATCGTTCTGCAATGTGCTGCGCGATGATCAATTTTATGGCAAATTCTGCATCTCTCCAGTTTCCCTTAGTATTCCACTTGCACCTCAGCCTCAGGCATGTGCCCTGATTTAGCAAGAGAACCAGAGTGCAACCTGATTTTCAAGGGAAGAATAGAATCAATCCCCACTTCCACACAGACCCGAACAAATTGCAGGCGCTCCAGTTTAGCATTATGAGGATGTAGTAGAAGCGGTTTACCAATAGTACTTGCAATCCAACTGAGGCCAATGGGGGACAAATATTCCACCGGGATGTTTAGTAGAGTAATCCATGTCGGGAAGGATTCGTGTTTCTCTCTTAACATTGGCGATCCAGGAGACCTGTGTTTAAGGAAAATAGGCTTCCCAGCAAAAGCCCAAGGGCCTTTTTGGAGGTAGAGGTTCATCAGCTTAGGTGATGAGAAACGAAAGAAGAAAAAACCATTTGCATTCTCAGCCACATGACGAAGACCGAATTGAGCCCAGATTTTTCAGGCAATGAAATTAACCACATGAAAATGAGAGGGTTTCTCACTAAAATAACCGACTAGCGTCGCACCCGAATAGGCCTCCATTTGGGTCATAACCTCAGCAGGAGAAGAAATTTCAACTACATCGCCATCCACTTTTAGCGGAGGGGAAAATTTTCGAGAAGATTGGGGATACACATCCTGCTTCTGAACTAAATCAGCCCAAGACAACTTTGAACGACCTTGCAAGCTTTCAGGACAAGCGACAGAGGAGTTAGGAGATGAGGAGTACCTGCGGCCGCATCACCAGAAGCTTTATGGGACACTGATGAAGCACAACCCTTTGTCAGAGGGGAAGAAGAAAGATTGAGCACATCTGAGCAATGAGATTCCAACGAAGAGGGCAAGAAACTAAAAAACTCGGAGACAGCAGATGCCACCAGTGAAGAGGGAGGAACGGGCTTAATAGGTGGATTGGATATCTGGGGTGAACCCGAAGGTGCCCCAGGAGGCCGGCCATTGCTGGCTTTGACGAGGAGACAAGCAATCAACGACCAGAGGGCCGCCTGTGCAAATTTGAATTTCTAGAGAGAAGGCAGAGCTTCTCTCTCTAGAAATAAAGTTATTAATTTGAGTATCCAATTACGATTTCAGATTGCAACCCCGTCCTTGAAAAAGTTTCCAAGCGCATATCATTTTGGAATAACAGATGCTTGTCTTTTGGGGGTCGCTTCCAACTTATTTTATCCATTCTCACATCCATTCATACGTACTAGAGCTTCATTTTTATTCTGCCAAGTTTTGTTCTCAAAAAGATTGAAAAAAGCAATAGGAAATTTGGTGTCCTAATTGAAATAATGAGGGTAAATTGGTGTCCAAGGTTGCTTGGGAGGATATTTGCTATCCTATGTCTAAAGGAGGCTTGGGAATCAAAAATCTTCTAACCCAAAATAAAGGGCATATCTATAAACTGCTATGGCGCATTATATCCAAAAATATGGAATCGATCTGGTCTATTTGGATCCATGCTAATCGCATTAAGGATCGATGTATTTGGACTCTAAAAATCCCCACTACAGCTTCTTGGAGCTGGAAGAAAATTATGAAACTTCACCCTGTGATGCGCCTTCAGATTGGCCACACTTTGGTGATGGCTCGAACACCTTCCTCTGGCTTGACAACTGGCATCCCCTAGGGCCTCTTAATAATTGCATTTCTGACTGGATTAGAACGGTTGCCAGATTGCATTGGATTCTAAGGTCAAGGCTATAATTAGGCACAACCAATGGATTTGGCCCAATTAATTTGATATGGAAGTGTCCAAATTAATTGAGAACATGCCTAGTTATCCCCCTAATCCCTCCCTTATTGGATGCCTAATAAGGATGGGATTTTTACGACCCAATTAGCCTACCATCTTCTTCATCCTCCTCGTGTAAAAATTTATTGGGTGAAGTGCTCAACCATTGGTGTTGATCTTGATCTAACACCCAACTCAATAACACAACTTTCAAACAAGTACTCCCTGGATGATTCAGTCCATGTTGAGCCTACTTCAGTGAGCCCGAGGGGTTCACTGGATGGTGGTCGAGAGGGCTGGGCACAGGATGCCCCTAGGGAGGTGCAAATCCAACCAGCATCGGGCGACCAATTGTTCCTGCTAGCAGTCCCATGATTTTGTCTTCTCAAACTAAGGAGGTTGTGGCAGTTGAGGCTGTTTGTCATGAACCAATACTTCTTGCCCTCCAGTTGTTAGTGGAGACAGAAGAATCTCTACAATATATTGCCTCCTTCACTCCGGAGCAAAGGTACCTTGTGCTTGTTTTCATGGAAAGCTTTTTTTTTTTTTTTTGGTAATTAAGTAAAATGAATTAAAATAAATGAAAATAACAAAAATGATGTTCTAATTCCAAGTGTTTTGCCAACTTTGAATTAGAACAACGAGCTAGGGCATACCCCGAGCAACACCATGAATAGATCATGAACCAAATGTAGGGAAGCGAAAAACGAAAACAAGATGACCAACATCTAAAACGGCCATATGTATCCCGGCCCAACAACAAGAAAAAGTCAAAAGAAGCAATTTTCGCTGGAAAGGGAACAAATGAGAGCTCCAGAGATCCGCATCCAGAGACTTGCATACTGCGCCGGCAAGACAGTTCACCCCTGACATCTCACAGCAATGTAGCAAGAAAAAGGAATGAATGCCAGCATCCAGCATAACAGTATCATTTCTTTTTTTTTTGGTAAGTAATTAATTGCATTAAATTAAGGTAAAATGTACAAAGAACTATGTTTTTTTTGCCAAGTGTTTTGCCGGCTTGGCAAAAGAAACATAGAAATAAGGGAACCCCTGAATCCATGACAAAAGGTCATGAAGAAATAAAATTACAATAATATTCAATTACTGTAAAGGTAAAACCCATCAGGAAGCACGAGCAAGCTCACTCCACACTCAAGCCACTCTGGCTTCATGAGAAAGTCACTCCAGAGCCCACTTGCGCAGGCACTCCGGAAACCTGAAATCAAAAGCAGCACTCCGGAAGTTTTCCGCTCCAGCCACATCTCGCGTCAGGCCACTCCGGCCCAACAGCAGCACTCCGGAAAATTGCCAGTCCGAAAAATCTCGCATGGCCACATCGGACCCAACATAGCACAGATCAAGGAGATCACAGTCAAACCGGAAATAAGCATTCCGACAAGAAGTACTCCAGCAGTTATCACTCCGGAAAAAAACTTCACCCCGAAACACTCCGGACAATTGCACTCCGGCAAAAAAGAACTCCGAAATTTTTTTTTTTTTGGAAAAAGCACTCCGGAAACGCATGCGCACCAAAAGAAAAACCACTCCGGATGGAGAATCGCCCTGCCACTGCAACAAAGACACTCCGGCTTCAAAGGCCACTCCGCCACAAGAAGCGCTCCAGCTACAGAGAATCACTCCGTCCTCAATGGCACTCCGCCAATGAAACAAGACCACTTCGTCCTCCAATTGGAGAAGCAAGAATGGAAGCACTCCGGCCAAAGTGCTCGGGAAGGAAGAAGATATATGGAAAACTCCGGAAAGTTGCACTCCGGAAGCTGAGCTCCGGCAAATATCACTCCGACAAAAAAATTCACACCGGAAAATTACACTCCGGACAATTGCACTCCGGCAAAAAGAACACCGGAGATAACACAAATCCACTTCGGACATAAGGGTGCACAAGGCCTGACCGGCCTTAACACCCATCCAGAACCTCCACTGAAAATCACTTAGATTTGCAGTGTTGTATCTTGCTCTGAGATTTTTTCTTAGTCCGCCCAAGGCTACCATTGGAGCTTGAAAAACATGGCTCCCCAGAGTTTGAAGCAACCAGGGAGTATTTTTTTTGAATACGAGAAATAGGGCTGGGCGTGAGATCTGGATCAATAGAGGACGCAGGCACCAACTCCGAAGTCCTTCCAACTGAAGGTGGAATCGACAAGTCATGGATCACACAATCCACACCAGGATAGGGCAGGATATCAATTGAAGACAAGGCATCATCAGGAGGGACCACTCCGAGAGATTCTTTAGGAGGGGCAAAAGGGGGAGAAGCCGAATTGGGGCCACCAGTCACAGGAACGTCATCAGAATCCAAGATTGTTAGATTGGATCTACGAAACTTAATCGGGTGACAAATATCACCGCAAGGAGCCAACATACTGCGGCGAGAAGTACAACTGGGAGACTCAGCTAACAAGATCTCAGGAGCAAACCGCACCTTCTTTAAGGACGGAGCCTGATCCCGTGCCTTAATGGGGGATGCAACTGAAGCTTGATCAACAGAGTCAACAATAGGAGACTCATCAGCAGCTGGAGGAGGGATACCAGGTCCACAAAACAGCGCATCAGAAGAAGAGACAGAAGGCAAATTTGCCGCCAAATGGCCTAAGGGCCGGTGGGGTTGTAATTCAGCTCCTGGAACCACCAGCGATGAACTCTCAATACCTGGCTCTCGAGAATTCATAGTCACGCTACGACCAGTAGCGCGATCAAACCAAGATTCAGGCACAGCATAATCCCTGGGAGCATGGATAGACAACGGCTGCTTAGGAGAGCCAATAGAACCCGGAAGAACAGAAATTCTCCTCTTCGGTTTCCAAGGGTAGCTCACAAGAATCGCAACAGTTGGCTCTACTGACACTGGAGAAACCGAACTCGACCCAATCTGAATTTTAGAAGGGAAATTAGAATCGGAAGCTACCTCAACACATACGCGGGCAAAATTCAAACGCTCCATTTTGGCAGTAATGGGATCCAGTTGGATGGGCTTGCCAACTGCACTGGCAATCCAACTAAGACCCAATGGCGTCCAATATTCCATAGGAACGTTTCGCAGCGTAATCCACAAGGGAAAAGATTTAATCAGCTTTCTAGACAGGGGAGACCCAACCATCCATCTTTGAAGAATCAAAGGGCAACCCGCAATCACCCAAGGCCCTCTTGCGAGGCAAGATTCCATCTGGGCGACAGATAGAAAGCGAAACAAGAAAACATCCTTCTCAACTTCAGCAACATGAGACAACCCGTAACGAGCCCAAATCCTCCTTACAATGCTGTTCACCGCCCTAAAATGAGGCGTACGACCATAGAAGGAGCCACACAAGGTGGCACCCCAACAATCCTCACCAGCTTTGGTGACATCAGGAGGGGGGAGGATGGTCGCACAATCACCATCGACCAAACGAGGGGGGTAATATTTCAAGGCCGGAGAAGGGCAATCACGAACCTTTTGAATATTAACAGACGGCAACGAGGGAGAGGAATCAACCCTTAAAACAGCGGACTCGGCGCCAGAGGGCAAGACGAAAGAAGGGTTACCTGTCTCCAAAGGGGGATTCGTCATAGAAGGTGGTGGAGGAGAACCTCCGGACGACACCGCACCATAACCGACCATGGAAACGCTGGCACCGCCAATGCCCGAGAGCGACGAAGGCAAATCAGATTCGAAACCCATGCCGGTGACGGTGAGAAACGACCGGGAAAAGTAACGCAAATTTTAGATTTGAAATTTGAAAAACCAAGAGAGAAACGGTGACGTCAAGGCAATCGGCCACTTCAGCAAGTCAACTTCTCACCACAACTCCAAATTTACCAATAGCAAATCGGCATTAGCAAGGCCACGTTCCAAACAGCCATAGCAAGCTTCCAAACGGGACACAGCAGCAACAGCCAAGTGATATTGGAGGTTCAGCCAGGGGAAACAGACAAAATCAATCAGCGCAGCAGCAGCATGCGCTGCTTCAGCACAGGTAAGGTTACAAGCGAAATCACCGAGCCAATCTGGACAGAGAGGCTCTTGAGCCACACTGATGAAATCTGCATCATCGTTCCTCAACAGCAGCAACATCATTTAGGGAAGGCTGGACAACCACGTTCGCAACCTATCTAGTAGGAGTACGGGATGCAACCCATCACAGTGCGTCAACAGGAAACTCCAAGATCTCATGGGGAAGCTCAAGCAAGCTGATCTTCATTCTCAATTCTTCCAGCAACCGGGCCGCGGCACATTTACTGCATCATTTCAGAATAAACAAGACTAAATTCCAACCCCAGCGCCATCACTCACAGTTACCCAGCATATTTGCAGCCAAAATAGAAGGGTGGAAATAGCCCGGCAATAAGAACCAGGATCTGTAAATAATAGGTGGAGGAAAGGAAAACTAGCAGCACCCAACCACTGACTGCAATAATCAGCTAAACCGCCGTTCCAAACAAAATCAACAGTAAAAAATCTCCGACCAACATTTAAAAAGGGAACAAGATAACCATCCAGCCTCACAACATAGGACGATCACACAGGTCAAAAAAATAGAATCTGAGCTTTACCATCAGATCAAGACAACAAATGCCAACAAGCGACGTATTCATCATAATTCAGCAAAACTTCATCAGAACCAAAAACAGGCGCCACCAGACAGGTAAGGCTAATCCAAAGCACAACGGCCCCTTCAGATAGGATCTCAGTAGCAAAGCAGCATCCCCAAGCCAATCAGGGAACTGCCGAAGCAGCACCATTTCACTAGAAAAAGCACCATTTCACCAGAGCAGACCCATTAAGGACGGCCAATTTAATTTCATAGTGACAGAAAACAACCATTCAGCATTCCAGTGGCCAGATCAGCACCATAAAGAATAGCAAACCGAAACACAGCGGAACATTACACAAAATACCCCAAAAACCACGGGATTCCATTCAGCCCAAAACAGGAATAGTACTCCAAATGCCAATAGCACAAGGACACCAAGGGTCAACCTCTTCATAGTGAACAGCTATAGAAAGCCACTGCCAAACAGATGACCTCAACGAGCGACAAGGGGGACAGGGGAAACCG
>JAODPA010149736.1:0-15067 GCA_025585075.1 Nepenthes mirabilis
TAATCTTTCGCTAGGCAAATTAGTAAATATTGATTAATTTGATATTTAATTACTAGTTACGAAAAAATCTACATAGATAAAAGTATTATATTTTTAACAGGATTCAAACGTATTACTTAAGTTAATAAGTGCAGCAGTAATAATAATAGTAATAGTAATAAAATGAAATAAAAACCCACCACATCTCTCATGTCTATCTATTTCTCCAGATGCCCCTCACCCCAAACAACCCTCAGCCACATCTCTCTCTCCTACCCCTCATTTTCTCTCGAATCTCCCAGGCGCTCCTTAGTGTCTCAGTTAACGCTCTTCACTCAGCTCCTTGTCGATCCTTCCCTCTTCCAACAACTTCTCTTCATCTCTTCCCCAACAAACTGATTCTCTGTTGCAATCTTACAACAGTAGAATCATCCGCATGGCTCTATCTAACATAAACAATGAGGGGAAGGAGATCAGGGTGAGGGAGAAGATGAGAGGAAAGAGGGGGAAATCTGAGGAACAGGAGAGGAGAATCAAGAAACAGAGAAAGAGAGAGAGAGAGAGGAAAAGAGAATAGAATGCTCAGTATATTCTCTACAGCCTAACCGAGTACATAGGGATATAAGCCCCAAATGCACGTGTATCAGAGTACAAGTGGCTGAACAAAATAACAGTGGCTTAAGAACTCATATGCACATATAACAGTATCTATAACTAATAATAAAATAGAGCATAGCTAATCATAATAATAACCACATAATGGCTACTATATGTAGTCTTGGTATTTTCGAGGAGGTTGTACTATTCGAGTGCTTTTTTGGGGTCTCGGTTGGCTTGGTGGTGCCAGAGTGTCAGCCACAATGAGGCCGATAATATTACCCTCCCTATCAAACAGAACCTTATCCTTAAGGTTAAAAATAGAAAAATCTTGAATAAATTCAGTGACTGATTCCCATGTAGCGTCTTCCGTAATCTGAGATTGCCACTGAATGAGAAACTGAGGGACAAAAGCACTGTGGTGGAGAGTCTTGCGAAATCCAATAATCTGGGAGGGGAACAGGAGTGGCTTAGTGCCCGAAGTATCCCGTGGTAATGTGATTGGATGGCTGGCCACTCCCGCAGTGCCTCATTTCAGTAAGGAGATATGAAAAACATTGTGAATATGGAATAGTCGGGAAGATTTAAGCGGTATGCCACTAGTCCGATGCGTTCCGCAATGTAGAAGGGGCTGTAATATCGCTTGGCCAGTTTATTGGATTGTTGGTGGGCGACGGTTGATTGTCGATAAGGTTGAAACTTGATATAAACCCAGTTTCCCGCCTGAAATTTCCTATCGGAATGATGAGCATCAGCTTGGTTCTTCATACGCAGCTGGACACATTGGAGGTTTGCCTTGAGCCGAGAAAGCAGGGAAACACATGCGATGAGCAGGTCATTGATAGCAGCAATTGGGGAGGTGTCGTGGCTGTAATCTGCCAAAAAGGTGGGGGAATGCCATGCACCGCCTTGAACGGACTCATTTTAATAGACGAGTGCCACGCGGTATTGTAACTCCATTCTGCTAAAGGTAAAAACCGAACCCAGGTGGACGGATTTTCGACCACAAAACAACACAAATAATTCTCTAAATAGTAGTTGATGACCTCAATTTGTCCATCCGTTTGCAAATGATAAGAGATGCTACTGCATAATGCAGTGCCCTGCAATTTGAAAAATTCCTTCCAAAAGTTGCTCATGAAAACGGGGTCACGGTAAAAAATGATCTCAGTGGGCATACCGTGCAATTGGCAAATCTCCTGAACAAAAAAAGTAACCAAGTCTTCTACCATGAAGTGGGAGTGGATGGCTGAGAAGTTGGCATATTTAGAAAGTCTATCCACTACTACAAATATGACAGTTTTCCTGCTGAAAGGTGGTAGATGTGTGATAAAGCCCATGGAGAGTGAGTCCCAAATTTTTCTAGGGATGGGAAGGGGTTGCAGTTTACCAAGAGGAGCTATAGTGAGGGGCTTCACTTGTTGGCAAGTAGTGCACTGGGAAACATACTCACGGATGTCGTTACACATGTGGCCAATAAAAATTTGTCGCTATCCGAGCTAGAGAGCGTTGGAATCCCGCGTGACCCCCGATGGGTGAATCATAATACTCATGTAAAATTAGGTCCTATGAGGCTGAACCAGTGAGAACTAAAAAGGCGTCTTTTGAAGAAAACTAGACCATCCCGCACCAAGTAGTGCTTAAAGTTACCCAGTCGATCCTGTATGACAGCCAATAACTCGGATGAGGCTAAATGTTTTGCGTAAAAATTGAGGAGGGCAAAAATCAGGGCCACTACGGGCCATGATGATGCACACAAGGCATGACAGGAGCCATCTGGTAGCCGAGATAAGGCATTAGCCGGTCCATTCTCCTTGTCAAGTTTGTAAGTAATCTCAAAATCATATCCCAACAACTTGATAATCAACCGTTGTTGCTCTGGAGTGTGAATTGTCTTGCTTAATAGGACCTTGAGGGGCTGGTGATCAGTTTGAATAATAAACTTCGCCTCCAGCAAATATTGTCGCCATTTCTTCACTGCCTCGACGATGACACAGAGCTCCCGGATGTAAGTAGAGGCGCTTTACAACCTGAAACTCAACTATTTGCTAAAGAAGGCAATCGGGTGCATTGCTTGTATCAATATAGCACCAATGCCAGTCCCGATGCATCAGTTTGGATGGTGAATGGTTCGAAAAAATCGGATAAGGTCACGACTAGGGTAGTTATGAGGGCAATTTTGAGTACATTAAAGGCTGTTGTGGCTTCGGTAGACCAGACAAAGGCATCCTTTCATAGTAGTTGGTTGAGTGGCGCTGGGATTTGGGAGTAATGGGCTACAAACCAATGATAATACCTGGCCAACCCCAAAAAGTTGGCCAACTATTTAATATTTGTAGGTTCTGGCCACCTTTGTACAGTAGTAATTTTGGCAGGTCCACCGCAACTCCCTGTTCTGAGACAATGTGTCCCAGATAAGCTATCGAAGTGTGCCCGAATTCGCATTTGCTGTGTTTAGCATAAAAGGTTTGATCCCGCAGAATCTACAGCACGCGAGTAAGGTGATCACAGTGCTATTCCTAGGTGGGGCTATAAATCAGTTTGTAATTGAAGAACACTAGCACAAACTTCTAGAGAACGGAGTGAAAAATATTATTTATTTCAGACTGGAAGGTGGAATGAATATTTGAGAGACCAAAAGGCATCAGTAAGAACTCATAGTGACCTTTATGAGTTTTGAAACTCGTTTTATGGATATCAACAGCCTGCATCCTCATCTAGTGGTACCTAAATCGCAAATCCAGCTTTGAAAATACACGATCTCCATGTAGCTCGTCTAACAACTCATCCACAGTCACTATGGGAAATCAATCTTTGATGGTGATCGCGTTAAGTGCTCAATAGTCCATACAAAAGCGCTAACTGCCATCTTTTTTTTCTGACCAACAAAACTGGGGAAGAAAATGGGCTGATACTTAGTTGAATGATACCTTTCACAAGCATTTCATGAATCAGTCACTCCATTTTCATCTTTTGGAAATGTGGATAGCGATATGGCTTGACATTCACCGGCTCAGTGTTTGGTTTTAGGAAAATATGATGATCAGTGGAGCATTGCAGGGGTAGCCCGTGTGGAAGTTCAAAGATGTCGACAAAGGAAGAGAGGATTTGGCCAAGTGTTTGGATAATCTGTGAGTTGATATTTGGAAAAAATTGGTTGGGGTCCAGTAAGGCGACTGCAGGGATGGGATGGGAGCCATACTATTTAGGCAAAATGGTCAGTTGGAAATAGGAGGCCACCGATTGGGTAGAATCATCTCGCTTCAATTGGCCTAACGTCATGGTGAAGACAGAAGCCAGCAGCAAGCCATGTAAGGTGAGTCTCGTTCCAGCATGGTTGAAATTCATCCAGAGTGATCAATAATCAAACAACAGAGGCCCGATTATGGCGGCCACTGTACTCCAAACACGAGATCGGCCCCATAGATTGGTAACAGATAGAGATCAATAGCAAAATAGGCTTGACCCAAGGTGATTGAGATTTTGGTACACAGTCCTTCACACCTCAATGAAGCCCCATTTCCCGCAGTGATGTTGAGGTGGTGAGAGGGCTCAATCGAAAGCCCGAAGTACCTAACCATGCGTGTTTATAAAAGATTATGCGTAGATCCACTGTCAACTAAGATAACCACAGGTTGGCCCGAAATGGCTCATTGCAACCGCAAGGTGGAAGGGACAAAATGTCCTTCGAAGGCATGAAGAAAGATATTAAGAATAGCCTCTGGTGGTGGAGGTGTTGGGTCAGTTTCCTAGAGATGTTCGGTCACATATTTGGGTTCCTCTGAACCCACCTCGAAAGTTTGAAGTCCAGGCAAGGTGCCTCCCTCCTCTTCAGCCATCATACACAAAAATTTGGGAGGATTGCAATGATGGCCTCGGGTAAATGTTTCATCACAATTGAAACACTGGCCTCATGCTCGACGGGCGGCCATCACAGTCGAAATCAATTTTTTAATGGGTAGTTTGGAGGAAAGAGGTTTTATCGTCACTGGAATAGGATGGTTGATGGTCTTGGACAGTGGTGGACGTCGCCAACTCGTTCAATAGGCCTCCAGCTTTTTCTCCACAAATTTGGCCATTCCGATTACATCTGGTAGTGTCAAAGGTTTCAACAATAGGATCTCCCAACGGATGTCATCCCTGAGGCCCGATATGAAACAATTTAACAGGTTTGTGGTTGATAGGCCTAACGTCTGTGTCAAAAGCGATTAAACTCCATCACATAAGCCGTCACGATGGTTACTTGGCAAAGCTTGTACAACGTGGCTTCTGGGTTCAAGTAGGAAGATGATACAAAACGGAGTCCCAAATCTTTTGTGAAGGCTTCCTAGGTAGATAACTGGTGGGTTGCATAAATCAATTGGTACCACTGGAGCGTGGCACCTGACATGTAAAATGCCACCACCGTCAATTTCTATTTTGGTAGTGTTCCATGAAACAAAAAAAAAAATCATTCAATCTGAAAGAGCTAGCCGACAACATTGTCGCCGGTGAAAAATGAAATTTTGAGTTTGGATAAGTGGATGTGTGAAGAGATTTGTGAATTGGTAGAAGGTGCCAGTGGTGGAGCCAGGGTTTGGATCGTTGGAAGTGTCGCCAATGAAAAAGTGAAGTGTTGGGGGAAAATGGGCGTTCAGACAGAATGATAAACAGTAAAAAGAAAGAGGAAAAAGAAGCACACGCACGTTTTACGTGGAAACCTTTATGAACCAAAGGAAAAACCACGAGAGTAGAGTCGACAGCAAATTCACTATGTAAAATAGGTTACAGACCTCCAAGATGGAGTATCCGTTACACACCTGAGAATAACAAAGAAAAACCTCATCGGAGTAAACGGAAACCCTCCACTCTTTTACTCTATGTTTTTTTTCATTCTTCTCCTTCTCACTGGTGGTGCACTCCTCTCTTGTTCCCCCACAACTTCTTTTCTCAACTTGATGTATGTCTCTCTAAAAGATCTGGGGCAATATTCCAGATTTAAAAGGACACAATCCGTCCTTTCCAACAATAAGAATATACTCTGTCCAAAAACAAAACGCTCCTATATAACCGTCTGAGATCACGTATCTCCAAAAAATCTGCTGAGCTAGCATTATCCTGGATTTCCTGGCGGACGTCCAACCGTTGGCAGTCCACGTTCTCCACGAGCCATCCGGTGAACTCTCCTGTTGACCGTCTTCTACTGCTATCCGGAGAACTTAACCGTTCTCCACAGCCATCCAGTCAACTCTCCTGTTGACCGTCTTCAGTTGCTATCTGGAGAACTTGACCGTCCTCCATTGCCTTTCGGTCAACAGGAGAGTTCACCATTATTTCCTTCTAGCCGGTCAACGGATGTTGACCGGCTAATGTACCCCAATGATGAACTAGTTTGTTGAATCACCCACAAGGGAGTGAACCATGTTCCAACAAACTTCCCCTCACGATTTTGTGGGGCATACCTTTGCCTTTACCCGATGACCGTTATCACCTGCCTTCCGGCAGCTTCCCCTCAATTGGGATCCCGGCGTTGGCCTCCGCAAGCCTGAATGACACCTTCCTCCGTCCCACTGAGTTTGGAGTAATCCCACTCCCCTTTGACTCTTTTACCGCAGACTTGTCATTCTCTCTTGCACTCCACCTTGGCCGTCCTCTCCTGCCACATTGACCAATGCCCCATTTGGTCACCCTGGCATTTCCTTAGGCAGTGCAGCCCTTCATCAGATACCATCCTGATGTCCTGCTTCCCCTTGCCATCACCAAGCCGCCTTTGGTAGCTTCCACTGGCCATTGCAAACGCTGTCCTGAAGCCTTTTTCATCAAGCTTTCCGGTTGAAATCACATTCAACCTCAGATTTGGGGCATGGCGTACACCTTCCAGCACGATCTTGTTTCCGTTGCTTGTCCTTAAGCAAATATCCCCTATGCCAACAACCCTAGACGAGCCACCGTTACCCATCTTCAACACCCCGTGGCCAACGAGCGTGTAACTCGTGAAGTTGGACTTCCTCGGTGTCGCATGGTGTGAGGCCCCACTGTCCATCACCCAACTCGTCTCCTGGCATGTGTGGCTCCGTGCTTCCCCTGCATAGACCACCAGGAGGTCTTCACAGAGAGCAATGGTCTCCGGATCATCATCTGGATCCCTTTTCTCCTGACAATTGCTTCTGCCCTCCGTGTCCTGCCTTCTCTGTAGATAGTCCCTCTTTATGTGACCTTTCTTGCCACAAAGGAAGCAACTCCTCCCTTCAAGCTTGTTCCGGCTGTTGCTCCTTTCCACTTTGCCACCTCCGCCTTGTTCCCTCGATTTTCCTCATCCCCGACTGCTGGTCGCCACAAAAAGTTTTGACTGAGAACTTGAGGCCTCACCGCTTTCCCTCCGCCTTGACTCGTTCATAAGTAGGGAAGCTATAACCTTGTCCAGCTTCAGCGTATTCTTCCCGAACAGTAACGTTGTGACGATATGATCGTACGAGACTGGCAAGGATGCCAGCAACACCAACGCTTTGGCTTCCTCCTTGATCTCCTCATCAAGGGCTGACATCTGCGTCACTAGCCGGTTAAACTTGTCCAAGTGTTTCTCAAAGCACTCACCTTCCGACAACCGCAGGCCATATAACTTCTTCTTCATATGAAGCCTGGTCGTCAAGAACTTAGACTTATACCGGCTTTCAAGCTTTTTTTAGACCTCCGCCGGGTCTGACAGACCGAGGACCTCATGGAATGTGTTGTCCGCCAAACACAACTTAATGGTGGAGTTGGCAAGATCTCTCTTGTCCTGCCACTCGTCCTCGGTCAGGTTCTCCGGCTTCTTCTCCCTTTTCCGAAAAGCTTTTACCGTTTCTTCTCGGGTCAAAATATTCCTCACCCTTTTCTGCCAAAGGATAAAATTATTTTGCCCATTGAACTACTCCACACTGAACGACCCATTCTTCACCGACGACACCATCCAACCGACAGTTCACGAACCAATCTCTGATACCACTTGTTGGGGTAAAAGGGGCGTTCGGACAGAATGATAAATAGTGAAAAGAAAGAGGAAAAAGAAGCACACGCACGTTTTACGTGGAAACCCTTATGAACCAAGGGAAAAACTACGGGAGTAGAGTCAACAGCAAATCCACTATGTGAAATAAGTTACAAACCTCAAAGATGGAGTATCCGCTACACACCTAAGAATAACAAAGAAAAACCTCACCGGAGTAAACGGAAACCCTCCACTCTTTTACTCTCTATTTTTTTTTCTTTCTTTTCTTTCTCACTGGTGGTGCATTCCTCTCTTGTTCCCTCAGAACTTCTTTTCTCAACTTGCTGCACATCTCTCTAAAAGATCTGGGGCAATATTCCATATATAAAAGGACATAATTCGTCCTTTCCAACAATAAGAATATGCATTGTCCAAAAACAAACCATTCCTGCATAACCGTCTAAGATCACGTAGCTAGCACTGTCCTGGATTTCCTGGCGAACGTCCAACCGTTGGCCGTCCACGTTCTCCACGAGCAATCAGGTCAACTCTCCTGTTGACCGTCTTATGCTGCTATCCGGAGACTTAACCATTCTCCACAGCCATCCAGTCAACTCTCCTATTAACCGTCTTCAGTTGCTATCCGGAGTACTTGACCGTCCTCCATTGCCATCCTGTCAACTCTCCTGTTGACCATCTGACGGTCAACCTTTCGTTGACCGTTATTGCCTTCCAACCGGTTAACATCCGTTGACTGGCTAATGCACTCCGATGACGAACTAGCTTGTTGAATCACCCACAAGGGAGTAAACCATGTTCCAACATGAAGGAGGGTAGAGTGGGTAAGAGGGGGATATAAACCCCAAATGCACATGTATCAGAGTACCAATGGCTAAACAGAATAACAATGGCTTAATAACCCATATGCACGTATAACAGTATGTATAACTACATAATAACTACTATATATTGCCTTAGTATTTCCGAGAAGGTTGTACTATTCGGGTGCTTTTTTGGGGCCTTGGTTGGCTTGGTGGTGCTGGAGTGTTAGCAGCAATGAGGCCGGTAACCTTCTCTCTATGTTACCCTAACCGTTCGTGCATTTTTCTCTCCACCGTGGCCGATAGTAATACCAGCCAAATTATTCAGTCAGAACAATTTGATTCGGCCATAACAACTTGATGCCCACGTCTTCCCTCCAAAAGGTTCTATATATACGACCCTCCTCCTCCTCTGGTGGACTGAACCGATCGACATTGGAGAGAAGGGAAGCTTCCATAACCAATTTCGTTTCAGGAGAGCAGAGAGTGGAGAGAAATCATAGAAGAAGGGGAGACGAAGCTAGCACAGTCTTGCTTTCATCACTACTGCTTGTGGCGGCTGGGTCGCGACTGTTTAGGGAGATGCTGCGGCTGCCGTTGAAGCTATTGCCGGACATGCTGAGAGCTGCCGAGCAATTGCTGCCATCGTTCATCACTGTTGCTACATTGCTCTGTTTTACTGTACCTCACAATCAGACAAGTGACACTCCCTATTTTACCTATTTCATCTATTTACAATCGATTTCCAGATTTTGCACATTTGCAAGTGACTCTCCTTACTTGCACATTCTACTGGTTTGCAAGCGGTCTTTCCTCTAATTTGCATGTGCTATTCTTTTCTTGTCAGTAAATCTGTTGAAGTTCTAGTTGAATTATCACCTCATTCATTCGGCTTTCCTGCGGCTGGAAAACAGAGTCTTGGTTCTGGAGGATGAAAACAGAGTCTTGGTTCTGGAGGATGGTAATCTATTCATTTTGTGGGGTTACGCTGAATTGGGTAAAATAACTAGTAGATTTATCCTTCAAACTTCTTGATTTACATGTTAGATTATAAAGTTTGGGACATTCTTGTTTTGGTGGGAATCGAGTGAATGACAAGGACCAGAGTATTGTACTGTGGTTGTTGTGATGGTTTCAGTAATTTAAATGGTGAGGAATAAATTGAAAGGAGCTTGTGTGGCATGTGTACGCGTATAAAAGTGTAATTATGTGTACATATATATATTTGGTTATGTTAGTATGTATATACAAATTATGGGCATACACTTACGTGTACGGTTATGAGTATATATATGCATATATGTGCAAGTAGATGATGTGGGTCGTGTATATATCTGAATTTATGTATAGCAGAATGCGTATTAGTGTTGGCCATGACCGTGAGTAAGTGAATGGCAGAGTATTACAATGGCAATGTGTGTATGTGTTCATGTATTGGCAGATTAATGTAAATATAGATGGGAGTGTATGTATTTAAATATATTTATATATACAACCGGAGATTTAATATAATTAAAAGTATGTGAAACATGTGTATGGAGATATATTTACATATATGTATACTTATATAGGTAGGCAGTGGGGCAAATGTAGTAGTCGCGTGCATATTTATATGCTTATATCGGAAGATATGTGTATTCATGCAGATGGGGGAAGATGTAATTCATATTATAAGTTTTCAGGAAAAAGTTAATGGTGTTTAATTATTTTGATTCAGATCTCGAGTAATTGGTCAGGATAGAATTTAAATAAAAGAGAATTTTATCAGCTTTTGTTCAGTAGTGATAAGTTAATGAATAATTAAATATTTAGTGGCCTTAAAAATAATATTAATAAATTGTAATGATAAATTTTATTTGGGTAAAAATCTGGCTAGCCCAAGCTGTGCAACGATGTGCAAACAGGATGCTTGAGGGTTAGAGGAATCAAGCTTGTTTCAGTCTAATAGTGTATTTGAGTATTTAGTGGCTTTGTTTAGAGTCATAGAACTCAGTAAACCGTCCTCAGCCTGCGGACTGATAGCATTCGGATACTTAGAGTATCCAAGGATTTTCCTCATATTTTTCGATAATGGTTTTTTTGTGTTAGTTTTTATCACATTTGTACGATCCTTATCAGTACCGAATAACACTTCTATCATTGTAATTATAAAATTTTCTCAATATTATACTTGATTGTGTGAGTATATGTATTATTGGCTTTTTATGATCAAAGTAAAGAAGAATGTGAAAATGGTACGATATCAAGGAATATAAAACTTATTACACCTTAGTGTAGTTTATAATCATTTGATACTGATTTCTGTATCATGATAGTAATGAGACATATGTTGGGGTCACTCTCTTGTGGAGTTTGTGTCCGCGGACTAGTGGACACAAACGGACGAGGACTCCTCAGAGGTTCATGTCCGGGAGGTTGACATGGATAAGGACGTTTGGAGAAATCCGAAAACGTGTGTCCTTGGGGGCAGCTGGATGAATTGGGCGAGAACTACTGAAATGTAGCATGTCCGAGAGAAGGACATGGACGAGGACGCTGGAGCCTAGGCGTTGACTTTCTCTCTCACGTAGGCCTGCTGCAGCGGCGTGTTGCAGGTGGACAGCTGACCCACTCCGATTGGACGTCTGGGCGGCTTCAACTTCCAAGGTGGCAGCCCCTGCCATTCTGGTACGCAGGAGGCGTGCGGCGGCCATGGCAAGCCTAAGGGGGGTGTAGCCCTGCCACCCTACCAGCAGTAGGGTGGTTGGACGGTCGGCCACGTGGCCCCCCTGGTATTATATATAGGCTACGTGAGATTGAGAGGGAGCTTGAGAGAAAGCTTGAGCTGGAGAGAGCTTGTAAGAGCTGGTACTAGTGAGTGCATGTAAAGGCAAAAGGGTTTTGTGAAGGAGAAGAGAGAGTGCACCACCGGTGAGAGAAGGGAGAAAGAGAAAAATAGAGTGAGGAGAAAAGAAGTGTGCTTTTCTCGGTCAGCTCAGGAGTGTTTTCCTCTTTTATCTTCTTGGGTGTGTAGCGGATACTCCCTCTTGGATGTTTTGTAACCTATTTCACATAGTAGATTTGCTGTTACCTCTACTCCCGTGGTTTTTTTCTTTGGTTCCAGAAGGGTTTCCACGTTAAATTTGGTGTGTTTCTCTTTTCTTACTGACAGTCCGTCCGAGTGTTGTCCCTCCGTGTCCGAGTGATTTATCCCTTTGGTCATTGCGCTTTGGGAACATTCTTTCCGAGCGCCCGGAAATCCCAACAAGTGGTATCAGAGACAGGTTCATGAACCGTCGGTGGGACGGCGTCATCGGCGAAGAATGGGACGTTCATGGTAGAGCAGTTCAATGGGCAAAATAATTTCATCCTTTGGTAGGAAAGGGTGAGAAATATTTTGACCCGGGAAGAAACGGTAATAGCTCTGAGGAAAAAGGAGGAGAAACTGTCCGAGGAATAGTTGTAAGAAAAGAGGGATCTGGCCAGCTTGACCATTAAGCTGTGTTTGGCGAACAACACACTGCAGGAGGTCCTCGGACTGCCAGACCCGACCGAGGTCTGGGACAAGCTTGAGAGCCGTTACAAGTCCAAGTCCTTGACAACCAGGCTGTATGTAAAGAAGCAGTTTTATGGCCTGCGATTGTCGGATGGGGATAGCTTCGAGAAGCACTTGGACGAGTTCCATCGGCTGGTAACGCAGATGTCAGCCCTTGATGAGAAGATCAAAGACGAGGACAAGGCGTTGGTGTTGCTGGCATCCTTGCCGTCCTCTTATGATCATATTGTCACGACGTTGCTATTTGGGAAGGATACGTTGAAGTTGGACGAGGTTATAGCTTCCCTGCTTATGAATGAGTCTAGGCGGAGGGAAAGCGGTGAGGCCTCCAACTCTCGGGAAACTATCCTGGTAACCACCAGCAGTCGGGGACGGGGGAGATCTGGACGTGGACAGGGTGGCAGGATGGAGAGGAGCAACAGCCGGAGCAAGCTTGAAGAAAGGAGTTGCTTTTTGTGTGGCAAAAAAGGCCACATAAAGAAGGACTGTCCGCGGAGAAGGCATGACCACGAGGGCAGAAGCGACGGCCAGGATCAAGATGATGATCAGACGTCTGTTGCCTTCTGCGGAGACCTCCTGGTCGTCAACGCAGGGGAAGCACCGAGCGGTCCATGCCAGGAGACGAGTTGGGTGATGGACAGTGGGGCCTCACACCATGCGACACCGAGGAAGTCCCTTTTTAGGAGCTACACGCTCGTTGGCCGCGAGGTGTTGAAGATGGGCAACGGTGGCTCGTCTAGGGTTGCTGGCATTGGGGATGTTTCCTTGAGGACAAGCAACGGGAACATGCTCGTACTGGAGGGCGTGCGACATGCCCCGGATTTAAGGTTGAATGTGATTTCAACCGGGAAGCTGGATGAGGAAGGCTTCAGGACAGCGTTTGGTGACGGCCAGTGGAAGCTTACCAAAGGCGCCTCAGTGGTGGCAAAGGGAAGCAGGACATCAGGGAGATATCTGATGAGAACTTGCATTTCCCAGGAAGTTGCCAGGATGACCAACAGGGGCACTGGTCAAGGTGACAGGAGAGGCCGGCCAGGTGGTAGCTTTGGACGTCCGAGTGGCCGGGAAGGCCAGCAGTGCCAAGAACGGAGCTATGCGGGACCAAGGGTGGAGCTGAGTAAGGCTGAGTGCGGAGCCAGCAGGACCAAGGGTGGAGCCAGCAGGGTCAACGGCGGAGCTGCGGAGGCCAAGGCCAAAGGGAAAGGTGCCAAAAACGTGACCCAAAGTCTGAAGACAAAGGGCAGAGTAAGTCATGTCCTCGGTACCAGAACCAGGAAAGCAAGGGAGGATGACATGTCTGCATGAAAGGAGCTGAAGGGGAGTGGGCTTACTCCAAGTTCAGCAGGGCAGAGGAAGGTGTCATTCAGGCTTGCGGAGGACAACGCTGGATTCCCGGTTAAGGGAAGGTGCCGGAAGGCAGGCGATGACGATCGCCGGATAGAGGGGAGTCCGATCGGACGTGAGTGGAGGGACAACTCCCTCTATGTCCCTATATTTACGGGGGGAAAGGACGCGGACCCTTTGAAGTAGAGGCTGATGCCGGAGTCCAGATTCAGGGGAAGCTGTCGGGAGGCAAGAGATGACGGTTGCTCAACAACGGCCAGGGTTCTTCACAAGATCGTGAGGGGAAGTTTGTTGGGGTCACTCTCTTGTGGAATTTGTGTCCGCGGACCAGTGGACACAAACGGACGAGGACTCCTTAGAGGTTCATGTCCGGGAGGTTGACATGGACGAGGACGTTTGGAGAAATTCGGAAACGTGTGTCCTCGGGGGCAGTTGGATGAATTGGGCGAGGACTACTCAAATGTAGCATGTCCGAGAGGAGGACATGGACGAGGACGCTGGAGCCTAGGCGTTGACTTTCTCTCTCACGTAGGCCTGCTGCAGCGGCGTGTTGCAGGTGGACAGCTGACTCACTCCGATTGGACGTCTGGGCGGCTTCAACTTCCAAGGTGGCAGGCCTGCCATTCTGGCACGCAGGAGGCGTGCGGCGGCCATGGCAGGCCTAAGGGGGGTGTAGCCCTGCCACCCTACCGGCAGTAGGGTGGTTGGACGGTCGGCCACGTGGTCCCCCCTGGTATTATATATAGGCTACGTGAGATTGAGAGGGAGCTTGAGAGAAAGCTTGAGCTGGAGAGAGCTTGTGAGAGCTGGTGCTAGTGAGTGCATGTAAAAGTAAAATGACTTTGTGAAGGAGAAGAGAGAGTGCACCACCGGTGAGAGAATGGAGAAAGAGAAAAATAGAGTGAGGAGAAAAGAAGTGTGCTTTTCTCGGTCAGCTCAGGAGTGTTTTCCTCTTTTATCTTCTTGGTGTGTAGCGAATACTCCCTCTTGGAGATTTTGTAACTTATTTCACATAGTGGATTTGCTGTTGCCTCTACTCCCGTGGTTTTTCCCTTCGATTCCAGAAGGGTTTCCACGTTAAATTTGGTGTGTTTCTCTTTCCTTACTGACCGTCCGTCCGAGTGTTGTCCCTCTGTGTCTGAGTGATTTGTCCCCTCGGTCATTGCGCTTTGGGGAACATTCTGTCCGAGCGCCCGAAAATCCCAACAACATATTGCTTAATGTGGATGAATATTTATAGTCACGTGACCATCATATAATATGATACTGAGGGATATCACGGCAGATGATGCCGAGTTTGCTATGTCCAAGGTGACTCATTCTTTGTGAGTTTGCTATGTCCAAGGTCTTAGTAGACCTTGGATTTAATCATATGTCAAACTTTCGAGTATCATTTATCTCATGGTAAGTACCTTATTGTTAAGGGGATATACGCAACCTTAAGTTCACAGATACAAAATAAGATCCAAGAGAGTTGTTATATTATCTTATTATTATTGATACCTCATGATTTTGAAATTCAATAAAATTCACAAGTTGAATTCAATAAAATCAATGTGTTGAATTGAGTGAGATTCGAATTTGATGGAATACATGATATTTATTGGTATCTGATATTAAAATCGTTCACGCTAATATTCAGATAAGGAAATCCTATTTATCTCTTGACGTCGAATTTTAAAAACTTTTCACCTATTATTAGTAAATTTTATTATATTTGTGATACAAGTATCCGATGTGACTTGTTTTACTATTACTTATGACTCGTGGTTATGATAAGTTATAAATTTTCGGATAGAGTTAGATTTTATATTGCTATTTTGGCTTTTATATTTTTAATATTTG
>JAODPA010149747.1:0-15065 GCA_025585075.1 Nepenthes mirabilis
CCCCCAATTTACTAAAGAATATAAATACAAATTACTATTAATTGATATTTTTAACTCATAATTCTACCTGCTAGACACTTTTCACCAATAGCACTAATTTCCTCCACTAGTGACATTTATTTATTTATTTTCTGTAAAGATATATATATATTTATATTTACTATAACCGATACTAAGTGCGGATTTAAATACCCAAGTAAACTAATAGGACAAGATACCGCTGCTGTGTCATCATCATTGAAGTTGCCTACTGCTGTGAGCTTAATAAATAATTGAACACAGTACACAACATGCACATATTCATATATAGAAGACATTGTTATTGCATCATTTAATCGCTTTTGAAATATTTTTTATAACATAATTTTTTATCTATTAATTTAACTAAATATTTACGTGAGTATAGATGTATTAGTAGGCGTTTATGTTATTAAAAATGTCTTTAAAATAGTTCAAAGAGTGTATTTTAAATATTTTGAATCTATAAAATAAAGTAAGTTGTCCCAATCGTTGGACAGCCATGCTTCCTCCACTACTGATGCTGTAGTCACCAATGAAAAGAAAAAACAAATAAAATAATTGAAAGATTTAGAGAATCCTACACTGATGGAAGGTAAGACGAGTTTGTCATTAGACCGTGCTATCTCCTACTGGAGGAGGTTGTCACGCGTGTCGCTTAAGCCCCCTAAAGTTTGGCATTAAACCGCAAATAGACCACTAGGATGACCAATGTTTTATCCAAGCGCTTACGAGCCACTTGGATGACCAAAGTTTATTTCGACCGCTTACAAGCCGTTTGGATGACTAAGGTTTAATTCGACCACTTACGGGCCGCTTAGATGATCAAAGTTTAATTGTGAGCAAGTGAAAACCCACCCGACTTAGGAGTAGTTTAGGTCGTTTATTTTGTACAGTTTGTAAGCAAGTATTCATAGAAAAAAAAAAAGAAAGAAAAGAGAATCATGAAACAATGCAAATGAAAAAGAATTATCTTTTATTAATCATAATGAATGTTATAAGCATGCTGCATGTCACATGGATGACCTACCTGGGTCTTCACTAATAGTAGCATTTTAGGTGGACCACGTTCTACATCCGTAGGACCAACTTACTGTTCTAGGTTCAAAACTTGTATACTCCATTCTGTAGGACGGATAAGATTAGGAACGAGGCTTCTTGATTCGGGGAAAGCATGTTTCGGTTGACAGTCTTGCTTGTAGCCTTTATACTTCGTAGGACCGGGTCTCCAACTTCGAATTGCTGCACTTTTACTTTCTTGTTGTAAAAGCGAGTGATTCGTTGTTGGTAGGCGGCTATCCGTATCCTGGTCACGTTGCAGGCTTCTTGCAGCAAATTTAAGTGTTCCCTGATTTTTTGAGAGTTACCAAGTGGGTTGAAGGTTTCGATCCTAAGATTTGGAAGCTCGATCTCAATCGGTATTACCGCCTCAATCTCATAGTAGAGGTTAAAGGGTGTCTTGTGAGTTGGTTTCTTAGGAGTCGTCCAGTATAACCATAGCACGGAGGGCAATTTGTCGACCCAGGAGTTCCCTATGTCCTCTAGCTTGGTCTTTAGACCGTGGAACAACGTACGGTTGGTGACTACACCTGTCTGTTTGACTAGAAGTACGTTACTGAAGTGTAGACCATCTGATATCTAGGCTGGTGCAACACTTAGTGAAGCACTTTTTTGAGAATTGGGTTCCATTGTCAATCAAGATGACCTTGAGAATGCCAAATCTGCTCACTATGCTCTAGTGAACGAATTCTAGGGCGTTGTGCTTGGTGATCTTGGCCAACGGGGCAATTTCAACCCATTTGATAAAGTAGTCTATGCCTGTGATGATAAATTTTTTTTGCTCAGTCGCGATGGAAAATAGGCCAAGAATATTGAGCCCCCATTGCACAAAAGGCCAACGAGCTTGGAGGAATCTCATCTCCGCAGGCGACCGGTGCTGATAATTCTCATACCTCTTCACAAACTTCAAGGCGTTCTTCCTCATTGTTGGGGAGTAATATCCCTAGCGCATGATTTTGAATGCTAGGTTCTTACCGCCAATATGTGATCCACATATTCCGATGTGGACTTTGTTAAAGGTGTAGTCGGCCTCCTCAGAAGTAAGACACCGGAGGTACGCAGTCGATTATCCACGGCAATACAGCCATCCGTCGACTATGGTGCACCAGCCAGCTGTCTTCTTCATCTGCTTAGCCTTGTCTACATTATCTGGCAGTGTTTCATCTATCAAATATCTCCAATATGGTGTCAACTAGTTTTCAGAGTCAGAAACTTGCATCGCTTCCTACTCCTCTATGTTGGGAGTGTTCAAGACTTCTCTCATATCCCTCGAGCACTGTTATGAATTTTTGACTATTGCTGCTCTAACAAGTTGGTCAGCCTTCCAGTTCTCTATTTTGGGGACATGGATCAGGTTCAACTTACCAAATCTCCGGATAGTGTCATTCGCCTTAGCCAGTTATCTAGCGAAGAGAGGGTTGCACATCTTGAGCTCCGGTTAATCTGGTTAACGACAAGTTTTGAGTCGCTGTAAACGGTCAGCCATCTAATTGATCACTCTTTGGCTAGTTGTAATCTGGCAAACAGGGTTTCGTACTCGATAATATTGTTAGTGGCTGAAAAATCGAGTTTAAGGAAATATTTTGCCTCAAACCCGTTTGGGATCTTTGGAACTACTCCGGCACTGCTGCCAAAGTTGATAGACGATCCATCTACATTTAGTATCCATTCCTGCTCTTTTAAGTGGAGATCTGCTTCCTCAGTGGGTGCTCGTTGACGATTAGGGTCGTGGTCTCAACGATGAAGTCAGCCAGGGCCTGCCCGTTGAAAGCTGGCCTAGGTCGAAATTCGATATTGAACTCTCTCAACTCGATGTCCCACTTAACAAGCCATCCAAAAATATTAAGTTTCTAAAGGATGCCCTTTAGTGGTTGGTTGGTCAAAATGACCACGCGATGAGCTTAAAAAGAGGGTCTCAATTTTCGGGCTGAGAAGATGAGCACCAGGGCAAACTTCTTAGCATGCAGGTAGCGCATCTCTGCACCGGTCAACATCTTATTCATGTAGTAGACCGGTCACTGCACGTCAGAGTCTTGGCGTATGAGAACTGAGCTAAGAGCCACCTCAGATACTACCAAATAGAGCTACAGCCTTCTCCATCTTTGGGTGACGTCAGCAACAATGGACTAGCCAGGTACTACTTCAACTCATCGAAGGTGGCCTGGTATTCTACCATCCATTGGAAACTGTTTGCTTTTGTCCCCCTCAAAACTTTGAAGAAAGGCTGATAGTTGTCTCCCAACTTGGCCGAGAAGCAGGACAGTGCTGTCAGTCGCTCGATTAGCCTCTAGACATTCTTGACACTACGTGGTGGAGACATGCCCGTGAATACCTTGATCTTCTCTGGGTTCACTTCTATCCCTTGCTTAGAGATGATAAAACCCAAGAACTTTCTTGATGATGCTCCGAAGACACACTTCGATGGATTTAATTTCATCTGGTGCATACAGAGTACCTCGAAGGATTCAGCAAGATCGCGAATATAGTTGCTAGTGGTCTTGCTCTTGATGAGCATATCGATGACATACACCTCCATATTGCGGCTAATCTACTTCTCAAACATCTTGTTTGCAAGACTTTGGTAGTTGCGTCCACATTCTTTAGATCAAAAGGTATAACCTTATAACAGTAGGTCCCTTGATCGGTCATGAATGAAGTGTGCTCATTATCCTCTGGGCTCATCCTGATCTGATTGTAGCCCGAATATACATCCATGAAATTCAGTAGCTCGTGACCAGAAGTCGAGTCTACTAGTAAGTCAATTTTAGGCAAAGGGAAGTTGTGATTTGGGTAGGCTTTGTTGACATTGGTGAAATCGATGCACATCCACTAATATTTGTTACTTTTCTTGACTAGGACGACGTTGGAGAACCAATACGGGTACCAGACTTCTCTAATAGAGCCAATGTCTAGTAGCTTTTTCACTTCTTCCCAGATGGCTATGAGCTTCTTTACGGAGTGGTTCCTCCACTTCTACCTGATGGCTTATAGTCGGGATCAAAACCTAACTTGTGGACCATTACTCCGATCAAAATTCCAGGTATGTTAACGGGTGTCCATGCAAAGATATCCGTATTCTGCCTCGAGAACGCTATCAGTTCGTCACATAGGGATTTGATGAGCAAGCCCTCGACCTGTACACACCTCTCTGGGTTGTCCGGATTTAGTGGTACTAGATCGGTGGATTTGTCAGACTACGCCTACTGCAAGGTCGCTTCGTTTCGATGGTCCAATTCTCATATAGGCCTTTCGCCGCCGCTTGGGGCAATCTAGGACATGTAACTTGTCCGTTCAATTACTTGGTCACCCAACACTTCACCAATACCACAGGCTGTCAAAAATTTTATTTTTAAGTATGGTATTGAGGTGACTACTCCGAACGCTGCTAGGCACGGCTGGCCTCAGAGAGCGTTGTATATGGAGGGCAGGTCAACAACAAAAAATGTGACTGTGTGACTTGCCATTCTGGGGTACGTGCCCAGGGTGACCTCCAATTGTATTATCTTTTGGACTGCTACAGTTCGTTGTCTAGGCCATACAGTGGCCCCTCAGCAGGTTTTAGCTGATTCTTTTTGAGACCAAGTTTAAAGAAGGTATCGAGATAAAGCAAATCTTTCGAACTTTCATTATCAATAAAAACACGTTTCAGTTGGTAATTCATAGTACCGTCTGAAACAAATGCATATACAATAAGGGAATCAATATGTGGAGAAATTATATGAGTCATGTCACTATCACTAGAGCTAATGACATTTTTCTCCACTCTCTGCTTCTTACGTCTAGTTTGCCATTCTTTGTAATTTGCTTGGGTCTTGAGTGGTTGGTCGTTATTATGTTGACCACTCCAACCGCGACCCGATTTCATGGTTGGGATGGATCTAACTCTTCCCTGCTTGTGGTGCCGAACTCTGTCTAGGGTTCCTGATGAACCTGGTGAGATGGCCCCTCCGGATAAGCTCCTCAATCTTCCACTAGAGTGTTTTACATTCCCCCGTGGTATGTCCCAAAAATTGATGGAAATTGCAGTATTTCACTAGATTTCCTCCCTCCATGTTCTTCCATGGCTTTGGCCACTTAAAAAACTTCTCTCCATGGATCTACATAAGGACATTGGCCCGTGTGTCATTTAGTGGAGTCAGATTGATAGGTCTGTACTCCTTACGGTCCAATGCTCCGATCCTATACTGCTTCCGGTAGGGATTGTCGCCGTCAGCATTCTTCCTCTTTCCCTTGGCCAGGATAGAGTGAGGCCAGTTCGTCCTCTCAGGATGCTTCACCTTGTTGGCTTATTTGGCGGCCACATACACTCTGATGATAGCCTCCTCTTCCTAGAAAGTCCATGGATTTTTGTGGGCCAGGTACTTGAAGAAGTCGTCATGTGCCAACGCAAAGATGAATTTACCAAGCTTCATTTCTTCAGTGAGCTTGGAGATTCTTCTGGCTTTTGCTGCGAACTGCTCCAAGAACTTCCTTAGGTTCTCTCCTTGTCTTTACTTGATGTGGGAGAGATGTCATGACTGTTTCTCTTCTCGGCAGCTGGAACCGTATTGGGTCAAGAAGAGATCAGTGAGTTCCTAAAAATTTTGGATCGAGCTCGATGGGAGCTAGTAGAACCAAATCTGAACATCTCCCTTCAAGGTGAGGGTGAAGAAATGGCCCTAGAAACTCAGCTGGGTGCGAAAGTGGTCCAGGTGATCCATGGGATCAATGCTCCGATGATAAGAATCCAGTGTTGGCATTTTAAACTTGGCTGGCAATAAACAAATTAAGATCTTAGTAGTGAAGGGGGATCTCTCCAGATCGGCAGCGTGTTCATTGTCATCCTTGAACATACGGTTTCAAATCTTCTCGACCTTTGCCTCCACTCGGGAGGCATTCCCAAATCTATTGGAGTTGAAGTATGTCCTCAATTCTGTTCTTTTAGCTGTATGGTGTGTTGCTAGCCGACTATTACCACTAGTGGATCGGACAATCTTGGAGGCTCCCTCCTGAGCTTCAGGCCTTGGCTCATCCTGGGAATATCAAGGGTTTCTTCTTCAGGGGCTCTCATTCGAAGTCCCATCGCCAAAACGCTCTTCATGACTTGGACGGCTCTAGGTGTTGGAGGCCTCCGAAGCACAAGAGTTACCCAGCCTCGTAGGCTTCTTGGCCGACTTCTTCTTCCTTTGGCCTCTTCACCTGGAGGCTAGAATGGGATTTGAAGAGAGCTAAGTCCCCTACTTCTTCTTTCCCTAGCAGGTATAGAGTATTTGGAGCATTCTGGACATGTTGTTCATCTGCTCTGCCAGGTTGAGAAAAAGTAGTGCTTGCTACCGTCCAACCAGATTACCAATTGAGTGGTCCTGGTCGAGGGAGGCAGCATCTCTAGCGAGAATGCTAGCTTGGGTTTCGATGTTCACCATTTTGCTTGATGATACTGGTTTTAAAGATGTAAGTAGTTGGCTCTTAGTTAGCTTCCCACAAATGACACCAATAATGCATTATGGATCCAAATTTCAAACAAATTTGGGTCGAATTGTCCATTGAATTTCGGTTTGGTCTCCTAAGTCTCAGATCTTGCACACCACAGTTTCAAATAAGAGGTTAAGTGACGACGATATTTGGTCCCACTAAAAATATTTTGATACTCAAATCAGTAAGTAGCCTTCTAAGAATAGAAAGTGGATGCAGAGAATATAGAATTGAATGCTGCTGAGAGTGTGTCTATAGCTGTAGGTGGGGAGTACACTCGTGGAGAGAGTGGCTTTGGTTGTGATTGCTCGTGAGGAGCAATTTCTTTAAGCACTGAGTTCACATGAACTAGTAGCAGAGAGTGAGAGAGTATTAGGATGATCGAGAGTTTTAGAACTTTTAAGAGCTTGAAATTACTTGAGGGCTTTAGTAGGCAAAATAAAACGTGGCTCTCGAGTAAGTTTCCATGGCATTTTATAACCATGGCCCTAGGCTACCTTCCTTACACAGCGAGGTTGGATACTCACCTTCTATGGGGGATCATTACCTTTCCTGCATGGACGTGAGTCCCGTTCCTGACTGTAATGGTCAGGAATGAGGATCTCTTTCCTTCTACACATGGTAACCATTAGGATATCCTATAGATTACGCGTAAATTCTGGCGCCTTCCTCCTAGGATGTACTTTGATTCTGGAAAATTACTGTTTCAGTGAAGATTGTCTTCTTTGGATATGCGAAAAAATTGGGGTAGACGATCGTTGAGGCTCGAAGAGGGATGTGTAGGACAATTTAGGCATGGGTCATGTTCGTCATAGGTTTCAATCGGTCCACTTGCCACTTTTTCGGTCAACAGAAACATTGGTCGTCTTGGGCTCAGATGGGGTGTCCTAATCTTGGGCCATTGCTGGCCCACTTGCTTCTTGTTTGGTCAACGACAGCATTGACTCTCCCAGGTAAAAATGGGCTACTGTAGATTTGGGTTGTTTCATTCTTTGTGGGCCATCATGCTATTGGCGTCCCCATCAATGTTGAAATAGAGGTTTTCATGCAAGTGGATAGTGATAATTAGGCTATGAATTTTGGCAACAATAATTGGTGGAAGATTAGCTATTTCTATGGAGGTTTGTTATCATGACGAGCTTACTATATAATATATTTAAAAAAACAATGATATATGATGGTATTTATATGGAAAAATAAAATGATAATTTCTGATTTTTGTTGGCCAAAATTTTGGGTACTAGAATGGATGATAAGCACAAGGAGACTTATCAAGTAAAATCCAAGATATTGGCAGCCATTAGGTTAAGCTGTTAACTATATGTATGTAGGTCAAAATAAGATGTTGTTAGACGTTAAGTGGTTGGCTCTGTTGGGATTTTTGGGTCAATTATGTATGGGAAGTATTGTTATCTCTGTAGCGTATGTTTAGTCAGAATGGATGAAATGTTTGAGTTGTTACACTTAGTGGCGTAAAATTTCCTGAGCGAAAAATCCGGAGTGGAACTTCCAAAGAGTATTGGAGGGATAAAAACTTGCCAGAATGATAAAGTCATAAAGAAGGGCAACTGCTGACAATCAATGATAACTTGTCTGAAAAAGTTGACCTGTAAAGTCTACGCAGATAGCGGACTTTGCAGAAAAGGAGGGTGCTTTTCAAAGTAAGTAGCCGTTTTGCAAAATAGATTAACTGCACTTAATAAGAAGGTGTCCTGTAGAATTCATTGTAGGATTTGCTATGTACACAACCACCTTGTAGAAGTAGGTGGTCTCCCGTTACATATACATATGTGTATGCTGAGCGAGTAAGAGAGTGAGTGTGAGAAAAAGCGAGCACGAAAGAGAAAAACAGAGAGAAAATAATAAGTCACCATTCTTAATCTTATACTCTGCTCTTACTCAATTCTCGGCTCTCAAGGGGTTTGTATAACCAGGATTTCTATAACTAAAATTTTATAGTGTGATTCTATTGATTAAGTGTCCCGTGATTTTTTTCCTTTTATTCAAAAGCGGGTTTTAATATAAAAGTGCGTTCGAATTCTCTTCTGTTTCTTTGTAGTGTGTGTGTGTGCGTCTGTCACTTTTATCCTCTCGATTTCACTGACCGACCAATATTCCTTCCTTATAGGCTCGACTATTAGTGAGGGAGAATTACAAGCCAACATGCTAGGAAATAGGAGACTAAAAACTGCTTAGCACCAATCCTCCTCTTTCTATAAATTAGATATTTCAAAGCCTATCTATTTTTCTTTGTCGATTTGGCTTCCTAGGAGAGTAAGAGAGCAGCTGTGGAAAGGGAACAAGTTGTGGAGGGAAGGAAAAGGAGGAAATCAAAGAGCATTCAACATTAAAGCAACTAACTTGTGACCATCCATTTTCTAGCAAGTAACTTATGACTTCTTATTCTTTACCAAGTAACTTGTGACCTTCTATTCTCTAGTAAGTAAACTCGCGGCCTTCTATATGCTAGTCTCGACTCTCCATCAAAGGAATTATTGATTTTCCTATTGAAATCCAGGATTTATATTCATGTATGTTACAATCATAGAGGAGTATTTCTAAAGATCAATTACGCTTTGAAAAAGGAAAAAACTAAGAATATTAGTTAAGAGGTAATATTCTGAACATTGAAATCCAATACTTTTGTTAGGGTCATTTTTATGATTGGTATATTCCGTAACCATATGTTATATTGTGTGGATATTAGGTTATGTTTCGTCGAAGTGCTACATCAACATATTTTCATGACTGTCCGTTTCGACTTTCAGGAATTCCGCGCCTGACGTGAGCTCTCCACCCGCTCGAACCTAAAATCCCAAAGCCCTGCGCTCGTCGTGAGCTCTCCACCCAATCGAGCCCAAAATCTCGAAGCCCTGCGCTCGCAGTGAGCTTGCCACGAGCTCAAGCACAAAATCCCGAAACACTTCGCTCGCTGCTCGCCTCCTTCTTGCTCGAGCGCCGCAGCAACTGGTAAAATTTTTTAATTCCGTTTTTGAACCCTCTATAAATATACACCTATAATCAGTTGCCCTAACACTTGATTGATGTATTTGGAGCCGTCCCACTTGAGAGAAAATCATTCTCGACTCTTTAATCATGGTCCAAATTGAGAAAACCAATCTTTCATTATTGGGTTTTATGTGCTAGTAGTTTTCTCACCACTTTCTCTTTATCGATTTATCATCTCTACCATTCTACTTTCGTTGGTGACGTCGGTATGTTGAAGATGGGGATCCTGTCGTGTTTGGCAATTAAGTGGCTCAAGAGAGAAGATTATTGTGAAAATCGAAAGACGTCCGGTTGCTTTGTTGCGGGCAAATCCAAGGAATTTCTTGGTAGGGATCAAAAGAAAGGAGTAAGTCAGCTTGGTTAGTGCATCGTTACTATCTGATCTGTAAGTTAATTTTCATAGTGTATTTTTTTCCTGGCCCTTGAAACCTGGAGGATTTTTCTCGATTACCATGGGTATCAACTTTTCCTTCGTCACCAAAAAGATTATCTTTGTATCATTATTATTGCCTTCTTTTTATGCTCGTATCATCTAGATATATATATTTTTTACATATATTGAATATTTAATTTTATACTACTTTTGCTAATCTTGCATGGGATCAA
This sequence comes from Nepenthes mirabilis, assembly GCA_025585075.1. Taxonomy (NCBI): domain Eukaryota; kingdom Viridiplantae; phylum Streptophyta; class Magnoliopsida; order Caryophyllales; family Nepenthaceae; genus Nepenthes; species Nepenthes mirabilis. The sequence continues at coordinate 10,144 of JAODPA010149747.1, forward strand.
AATATTCTTGTATAATTTGGGACAAAAAATCCTTTTTTGATTGGCATCAGAGACTTACCCCGATCTGTGACCTCCGATCTAGATGTATACGAGTGGATCACTCTTCATACCTCCCTTCTTTGATGGGAGCAACTATACCTATTGAAAGGTTTGGATGAGAGTCTCATCAAATCGATGGATGAGCACGTATGGGCTAGTACCCAAACTTGGTGAACTCTACCCAAAAGCGGTGATGAACCAAAAGTTTTATTTTTGTGGTCAAAAGAAGAATTTGATACATACAATTGGAACAGTTAGGATTTACATACTATATTTATGACCATATCTTTCGAAGAGTTTAAACGCATATCTATATATGAGACTGTAAAAGATACTTGGGATATACTTGAAATCACTCATGAAAGAACCAAACTTGTAAAAAAATTTAAAATTACAAATGCTAACTATCAGATTTGAAGAAATCCGTATGAAATATGATGAAACTTTTGATAAATTCTATACTCGGTACTTACCAAAAAAGAAATTCTATACTTAGTTGAACGATATTGTGAATTTCACGTTTAATTTAGGAGAACAAATTCTTAAAAATCGAATTGTTAGAAAAGTTCTTAGACTATTCCTTGAACGATTTAGACCCAAGGTCACCGCTATCGAAAAAAGTAAAGATCTTGATAAAATGAAGATTAAAGAGCTTGTAGGATTTCTCTAAACTTATGAGGATACACTTCCACATTCAAGGAAGCAAAAATCAATTGCTCTAAAATCAAGTAGGCAAGAGAGAAACCAGGACTCTGATGAAGAATCGTATAGCGATGACGATTTTTTCTTATTTGTTAAAAATTTTAAAAAATTTTTGAAGAAAAATAAATCTTTATCAGACAAACCAAATATGGATTTAAAACGATCACCTAAATTTAAGAAGAAAGACTGACGTGAAATTAAGAACTCCAAATCAAAAAATACCGGAGGAGTTCAATGCTATGAGTGCAAAGATTTTGGCCATTATTGTACCGAATGTCTAAATTTTAAATACCAACAAGGTCAAGCATTAAATGTTAGTGCAACATTAAGTGATGAAGATGACACAGATAATCAAAGATGCACTGAAGATGGCCATATCAAGTATATGGCATTTATGACCTCAATATGTGAAAATAATGAATGGTCAGAAGAAACTCTTAAGTAATCCGATGACTCTAAGATCGAGTCAAAAACTGAATTTTCTAACATTTAGGATGCTTATGACAGATTGTTTAAGAAATACTTACAAATTAAGAAAACTAATGTGTCATTAAAGTATAAACTGATAAAACTTGAAAAAGACAGATTAATTCTTAAATCTGAGTTAGACAAAAAGTTCAAGAAGTGGAGAAACTAAAATGTTCTTTTACTGAAAGAATCACAACTCTTGAATCTGATTTAGAGGCTACTCAAAATGACTTGAAATAATTTTCAAATAGGTTAAAAAAATTGGACCATATGCTCAGTTTGGAAAACATAAGAGGAAATAAAATCGGATTAGGTTATTCTGAAAATGACTTGAAAGCCACTATTAATCCTAAAACTATATTTTCCAACCCACGTCCCTCCCTAAACAAAACAGTCCATCGTCTGCCCATGTTGACCAATCGTCAAGCGATTCTCCAAAGAAGTGTGCTAATACACAAAACAATCAAAACTTCACAAGTATGAAACCATTTGGTCTTAAATGCACTAGGAAACCAATATACACTTCTGACAGCTATGCTAAATTCGTTTCAACATACTATGGATGCAAAATTATTGGCCATATTCATCCCTATCGCCCCACATGGTCGCGTCAAACTTATTTTCGACAAGACTCAAAGTTAACACATCTCACTCACTGTATTAACCGTTTAAATGATCAAGTGGCTCATTTAATCTCCACTATCAACCATGGTAAGAAAATATAGATGAAGAAGAGTGAGCTACATTATCCTTTGGGAATTCGTGACAAAAAGGGGGAGTAGATTCCTACTTTAGGGGAGACCACTTGCTATTTTGATAGGGGGAGTCGGTATTATTTCTGTTAGGGGGAGTTACTATTTTTGTGAGGGAGAGTTCTTCTTGAATTTCTGTGATGCTTGTATGTCGCTTGCTAACTTTATAATATTTTTGTGCCTTTATCCTATATTTTATTGTTACCGTCATATTATATCATCTTATATTATGTCTGTTTGTACTAACCATGATTTACCAGGCAACACAATTATAGTATTGACGCGGCAGTCACAATATCGACACAGCAATGCTTGTGTAGATTTTTACATTTTCTTATTATATTATTTATATTTCCTACTAGGTGTAGATTTTTATGGACACGAGTTCTATCTCAATAGTATCTGAATCCGTACTTCTCTTCTATTTTTTATTTTCAGAGTTTTGTCACGAAATTGACAAATGGGGAGATTGTTAGGGTCATGTTTATGATTGGCAGATTCTGTGACCATATGTAATCTTATGTCGATATCGAGTTGCGTTTCGTCGAAGTGTAGCATCAACATATTTTCATAACTATCCGTTTTGGCTTCCGGGAATTCCGTGCTTGACGTGAGCTCTCCACCCGCTAGAGCCCAAAATCCCGAAGCCCTGTGTTCGCCATGAGCTCTCCACCAGCTCGAGCTCAAAATCCCAAAACCCTACACTCGCCATAAGCTCGCCACGAACTTGAGCGCAAAATCCTAAAACAACCCACTCACTGCTCGCCTCGTTCTTGCTTGAGCGCACATATGGTTTATTACATAACCTTCTGTGCGCCCGCTGCGCACTCGAGCCACACTAAAGTGCCACGGCAACGGGCAAATTTTTTTAAATCCGTTTTTGAACCCTCTATAAATATATACCTATAATCAGTTGCCCTAACACTTTATTGATGTATTTAGAGTCATCCCACTTGAGAGAAAATCATTCTCCACTCTTTAATCTTGGTCCAAATTGAGAAAATCGATATTTCATCATTGGGTTTTATGTGCTAATAGTTTTTTCATCACTTTCTCTTTATTGATCCATCATTTCTACCCTTCTACCTTTGTTGGTGACGTCGGTATATTAAAGAAGGAGATCCGGTCGTATTTGGCAATTCAAGTGGCTCGAGAGGGAAGATTGTTATGAAGATCGGAAGGCGTCCGGTTGCGTTACCGCAGGCAAATCTAATGAGTTCCTTGGTAGGGATCACAAGATGAGAGTAAGTTGGCTAGATTAGCCCATCGTTACTACCGAATCTGTAAGCTGATTTTCATAGTACATTTTTTCCCTAACCCTTAAAACCCGGAGGATTTTTCCTGATTATCGTCGGTATCGAGTTTTTCCTTCTTCACCAAAAAGATTATCTTTTTATCATTATTATTACTTTCTTTTTATATTTGTATTACTCGTATTATCTAGATATAAATATTCTTTATGTGTATTAAATATTTAATTTTGTATTACTTCTATTAATCTTGCATGGGGCCAAAACATTCTTATATAATTTGGGACAAAAAAATCCTTTTTCAACTTTGTTAGGTCTAATAACATAATCATGATAACTGTTAGATTTAAAACTAAAATTCTATCATTTAAATGGTTGAAGAAGCAGTATGTTATTAAATTTACTAGATTTTATAATTTAATAGAAAAATGGTACACATTTGTTGGTCCAATATAGATCAGACACAGATCAGGCATAGAGACAAAATAAGGCCTATGCATGAGTGCCTGAAAGGCATATATTAGGCACCTAGGTTCTGATTGCAATACACACGAATGCTTAAAAGGCGTACATCAGGTGCTTAGGTTCTAGTCACAATATGCACGAGCATTTAAAAGGCGTACATTAGGCTCCTCAGTTCGAAACAAAATGTGCATGAGCATATTTCAGGTGCATATTAGGCACCAGTATTTTGGATGGGATAAACATATCCACCATTTGAGCAAATTTTGGGCATAGAGATACTAGTTAAAACATGCTTTTGAGCGAATCAGGTGCACATGAGATGTGCATTTATAAAAAGCTATTTTCAGATATTTTGTGTTGTATGTGCTAGGAAAGATAGATACTGATATCTATAACTTTTGGTGTAAGATGAAGGATTGATTGTTTGATAATTATGACTAAAAGAAGCTTTGAGAAAAAATCTCAAGGATTTTTATAATTTGGCTTATAAAATTATGAAGTAAGAAAAGGAAGTTGGTTTTTCCTTAATAGCCATGTGGAAAGGCTTAGAGTAGGAAAATTATTAACTTGTCAATAATTTCTTACTCACTTAAAAAGATTTAAGGATAAGAAGAATATAAAATATTAAGAAAAATCTGATAAATAGAAGACTCTGTGGCCTTAATATAAGGTGATCATGTAGAACACCCAGTTATTCCTATGAATTCGTAACATTCATTATTCTTTTTGTATTTATTTTGATTCATATGAGTATATTCTTAGTACTCTATGATTAAATAGAGAAGATTATATGAAAATATTAAGGTATCTAATTAAATTGGATACTATGACACCTTAATATGTTCTATTCTTTTCTGATATCAATTCCATGTTCGGTGGTTGAGATCGATTTATTTTCGAATGGAATACTTATAACTTGTGGCCACTGTGTAAAATAATATTCAAGATATTATTGACAAGATGGTATAAGTATACTATGCATATAATCTTCAGAAGAACTGTAAGGATAGTAAGAATACCATGTATAGTGGATAATCTCATAGTATTTACCCAGTTATTAGGGATATAAATACATTACCTTTTATCACAAGTAATCTCATGTTGAGATGAATCTCTTATAAATTCAATGAAGGATATTAGTATTATAAACATTTTAAGACCTTGGTACTTTGATTAGTATCATGAACGATATCCTTTGAGATATTGTTATTCAATTGATATTGTATTTATTGATTATTCTTGCTAA
>JAODPA010149758.1:0-15063 GCA_025585075.1 Nepenthes mirabilis
TATAAAAACCAATGACACCAAAGAAGCTTAGAAATAGCATCAATACTCAGCTTTAATAGTATAGCAAGTAATAACAGTTTACCTCTTACTATACCATAAAATAAGAGAATTTTCCAATAAGTAAATAAATTTGGTGGTAGACTGTTGATTTATACGGTCACTTGCCTGACCAACGTTAGAGTAAATTTAGTATTACAACAAAAGGTGAGAAGAACAGTGAAGCCCATAGAATAAGGTGTCTTTCATATAATAGAGAATATAAAGAATAACCGCATATGAACAAGACAAAAAATTGACATAAATTGACTAATAAAATACATAATATATGCAATATAAAGCTTGATAACAGTAAAATATATGTAGCTTTTAACTAATTGATGATAACGGGTAGCATCCGAAAGGAACTCACCGCCAGTAGCACAAAGTTTGAAATTCTCAAAGGGATTATTAACCATCTTACAATCAATGAGATTTGTTAATTTTTGAGAATTTTTACTCATTTGTATTCAAAATATGCCTTTTTTATGAGTGTTAAACTTTGCAGCTCAAATGATCCTTTATGAAGTCTCTATTCATTTTATTCTTATTATACACCTTGTGAGCACATTTGGATCCATGAAGACAATCACTCGAATGTTCCTCTAACCCAACTTGAGAATGGATTGAAGGGAACCGTAACATGGAGAATATTCACTTCTCATCGCAAGGCTTATTTTTGAGCTGTGGATCATGGGCTAAGTTTCAAGCAGGCAGCTTTATTTGATGAAGGACTGGGCACAAAAGTCCTAGTACTATCCAAATGTAAAAAAATCTTAAAAGTGACTACAATTAGTAAAAATTTCACTCACCAATCTAAACAATGAGATGGCAAGAGAAAGAAATTCACAGGGATACTTGTGACAAATAATAGCCATTAGAAATGGAGATACCTTAAATCTGAGAAAATAGTAGAGAAAGCCAAGATCTTTCGTTTCAAAGTGTTAATAAAAAAAAAATAAAGAACGCTTAAATTATCATCACTAATAATAATCGTGTCATTAATATAAAGTAGTAAAAGAATAATACTATCATCAATAGATGTGTAAAAAGTAGAGACATGTTGATTGGAGACAAACATAAACTGTAAAATAGTAGAATTTTACATGGCAAACTAACAATGAGGAGCATACTTAAGCCCATGCAATACTTATTGAAAATAACATACCTGTCTTTAAATAATAAGAATAATCAAGAGGCTTCATATAGATATTCTCAATTAAATCACCATGCAAAAAGATCTTTATATCTATTTATAATAAAAGTCATTAGCAAGCAGTGGCCATAAGTAGAAGAGATCGAACAGAAATGATGTAGGTAATAGGGGTGAATATCTCTTTATAATTAATGCCATACTTTGAAGCCACTGGATGAGCTTTACATCATAAATCTGAACTATTAGAATTGATTTTTCTTTTGGTCGCCCATTACTTTCAAATATAGTCTTACCAGAACGAAGATCAATTAGATTCCAAATATAAGTCTTATGAAGAATATTAAACTCTTTGAACATAACTTATTATCAAAGAGAGACAGAGCATTCTTCACAGCATTCTTCATAATAGTTATGAGACTCATAATAGTAAAAAAACATTGACAATCATGAATATAGGTAGGAGGAGCTCTCACTCGACTAGAGTGATGAATATCTAGTATAGAGAAAGGCTTCTACAAGATGGTTGTAATGATAGGATCAGTGGACAATCCAAACTCATGATGAGCAGTCATATAATGATCATTGGATGAATTTACATGATTTGTATTAACAAAAAAAATTTTGGAACAGATTTATAGTTGGATTAGTAAAAATCTAAGAATAAGATGAAATATTAAAAAATGGAAGGACATTAGTGAAGAATTTGTGTTATTAAAACTGAACATTCTTGAGAATATGAGCACGCTTGAATGTAGGATTACAGTATCGATAACCTTTGTGTTCGATATTGATGCATACCTGGATCCAACTTCGAACATATTCGGAGTACATACTGAATGTCGAGCCCCCGTTGCGCAAAGCGCCACGGCGCCTGAAGGGATTTTAGCTCAGCGGACGGCTGGTGGTGAATGTTGCCGTGAAGTTGGCAGCTTTCGCACCTTTTTACAAACTCGAGTGCATCATTTTTCATCGATGGCCAATAGTAGCCCTACCGCATGATCTTGAATGCTAAGTTTTTTCCGCTCACGTGTGATCCGCAAATCCCAAGGGTACTTCGCTCAAGACGTAATCCGCCTCTTCTAGGGTCAGGCAACGGAGGTACGAAGTCGTGTAGCCGCGGCGATACAGCCGCCCATCGACTATAATGTACCAACTGGCCGTTCTCTCTATCCGCCTAGCCTCTTTTTTATTTTCTGGCAATGTTTCGTCCACTAGATACCTTAGGTAAGGTGTCGTCCAGTTTTCCATCCCGAAGACCTGCATTGCCTCCTGTCCCTCTATACTGGAAGCGTTCAGGACCTCCCTCATGTTCCTCGAGTACTGTTCTGGAGTTTTAGCCGCCGTTACTCTTACCAGCTGATCGGCATTCCAGTTTTCAGTTCTGGGAACATAGACCAAGGTTAGATTATCGAAGTTGCGGACGACCTCCCATGCCCTAGCCAAGTATTTGGCCATGTGTGGGTTGTTTGCCTCGAAGTTCCCATTAACCTGGTTGACGATCAGCTCGGAGTCGCTGTAAACAGTCAGTCGCTTGGTTGAGCACTCCTTTGCTGATCTTAACCTGGCTAGTAGGGTTTTGTATTTGACAACATTATTGGTGGCCAAGAAGTCGAGCCTAAGGGAGTCTTTCACCTCAAACCCGTCAGGGGTCGTAAGGACCACCCCTGCTCCACTGCCCGTTTCTGTAGATGATCTGTTCACGTGGAGTACCCATTTTGTGGCGTCCATGCGCTGTTTCGCGTTCTCTGAGGGATGTTCTTCGAAAATTAGGGCCGTGGTCTCAACAATGAAGTCAGTCAGAGCCTGTACTTTTATGGCTGGCCTGAGCCTGAACTAAATGTCGAACTCGCCCAATTCGATAGCCCACTTTACCAATCGTCCAGAAATATCGGGTTTTTGGAGTATGCTCGTTAGAGGCAGGTCAGTGAGAACTACGATGCGGTGTGCCTGAAAGTAAGGTCTTAGTTTTCACACGGAAATATGAGAGCTAAGGCCAATTTTTCTGTGCGCAGGTAGCGCGTCTCTGGGCCGGTTAGTGTTTTACTCACATAGTAGACCGACCATTGGGTATCGGAGTCCTAGCTTACGAAGACGAAGCTGAGAGATACCTTCGATACTGCCAAGTAGCGGTACAGCTCTTTGCTAACCTTGGGTGATGTTAGTAATAGCGGGCTAGCCAGGTACTGCTTCAATCATTGAAGGCCGCCTGACAATCTGTCGTCCATTGGAATCTGTTTGATTTTGTTCCCCTCAGAGCCTTAAAGAATGGTTGATACTTGTCGCCAGACTTCACTAGGAAGCGGGACAAGGCTGCCAATCATCTAGTCAGTTGCTGGACATCCTTGACGTTTCGTGGGGGAGCCATGTCCATGAGAGCCTTGATCTTCTCTGAGTTTGCCTCGATCCCTTGTTGGGAGATGATAAAACCGAGGAATTTTTTTGAGGCTACCCCGAAGATGCACTTAACCGGATTCAGCTTCATTTGATGCTCGCGGTGCACCTCAAATGACTCTGCCAGGTCGCGGATATGGTCGCCTGTAATTCTGCTCTTGACGAGCATGTCATTAACATAGAATTCCATATTATGGCCGATTTGCTTTTCGAACATTTTGTTTACCAGCCGCTGGTAGGTGGCTCCTGCATTCTTTAGTCCAAAGGGCATCACCTTATAGTAGTAAGTCCCTTGATTTGTCATGAACGATGTATGTTCTTTGTCATCCAGACTCATCCGGATCTGATTATAACCTGAATAGGCATCCATGAAGCTCAATAGCTCATATCCAGACGTTGAGTCTACCGGCAGGTCAATCCGGGGTAACAGAAAGCTGTCCTTTGGGCAGGCTTTATTAACGTCAGTGAAATCGATGCACATTCTCCACTTCCCGTTGCTCTACTTTATCAAGACTACATTGGAGAGTCAATCAGGGTATTGAACCTCCCTGATGAATCCAGCGCCCAATAGTTTCTTTATTTCCTCTCGGATGACGATTAACTTTTCCACTGAGTGGTTTCTCCTCTTTTACTTGACGGGTTTTCGGTCCTGGTCGAGGCCCAACTTGTGGACAATTACCTGGTTCGGAATCTCAGGCATGTCGGTGGAAGTCCATGCGAAGATGTCAGCATTCCGTCGCAGGAATGTGATCAATTTTTCGCGCAGTGCACCGGTGAGTGAGCTGCCGATCCGTATGCACCTTTCTAGATCTTCCAGATTCAATGGGACTAGGTCAGTTGCCTCACCAGTTTTATTTCCTTTGTGAGTCGAGGGATTCGCCTAGCTTCTGCCACGAAGCGATCCAGGAACCTCCGCAGGTTCTCTCCATGCTTATGCTTAATGTGCAACAGATGCCATGGTTGTCTTTCCTCCCTGCGGCTTGAGGCATACTGAGACAATAAAAAATCCGCAACCTCCTGAAAACTTCAGATCGAGTCTGAGGGGAAATGATGGAACCAAATGCATGTGTCCCCTTTTAAAGTGAGCGGGAAGCAGCGACACATGGTTGCGTTCTTCAGCCCTTGTAGACACAGATGGATGCAGAAGTGAGCGAGATGATTGACGGGATCCGCGCTCCCATCGTAAGAGTCAAGGGCTGGCACTTTAAACTTCACCGGCATGGGATGATTCAAGATCACCGCTGTGAAGGGAGATCTGTCGATATTGGCTATGCGCTCGTCGTCTTTGAAGACACAATTCCATGTCTTCTCCTACCTCGGATCTACTGGAACGATATTAGCAGATCTCTTGGAGTTGAGATATGCTCTCAACTCTGTTCTCTCCCTGGCTTGTTCAGCAGCCGGGAGGCTGCTGTCTCTGGTAGATCTAGCGGCCTGGGAGGCTCCATCCTGAGCCTGGGCCCAAGATTCTACTGGGGAGTATTTAGGGTTCCTTCGTTCTAGACTTTCCTCCGGAATAGAGCTGGTTCCTCGCTCCTCACGCCGTAAACGGCTTTGGGCGTGTCAGGATATTGGCATGGGAGCACTGGTTAGCCTTTCGGTTCATCGGGCCAAAACTTTCTTTCTCTGGCCACCTCGTCTAGATTCCGGTGCTAGGGCCACCACTGGTTCAGCCCCCAGCTGTGCTTGCTCCTGGCGAGAGCAGAGTATCTGGAGCATTCTATCCGTATTGTGCATGTGCTCCGCTAGGTTCTAGAAGAAAGACGCCGAAATTCCACCAACTACCCCGTTGACCACAGCACCAATGGCGTGGTCTTGCTTTAGTGAGACAACGTCTCGACCTGGCACGCTTGCTTGTGCCCTTGTGTTTACCATTTTGCTTAAAGGTGTTGATCGGAAAAAACTTCTGGGAAATGCAATTGACTTTTTGTAAGCACTTCCGACAGATGACGCCAATGATGCGTACCTGGATCCGACTTCGAACATATTCGGATTTGCCTGGTTGTTTGAATTTGGCTTCATTTACTGAGTCTGAATCCTATACACCACTACCGTAAATAAGAAGTCAGGTGCCAGCGGAATGTTGTCCCATCGAAAACACTCCAACACTCAAGTCAGTAACAAACCTTCGAACTTTGAAAAAGGTGAACTGATAAGTAAAAAGAGAGAAAGAGCAAAAATGAGATTGGTGGGAGTGTTGGTCTGTAGATGTAGAGACGTTCCTATAACTCGTTGAAAGTTTGGTTTCCCGACTCGATGTTCGCAAGGAACGAGTGGGAGCTTCGTCTTAAAAGCGTGGAAGCTTAGGAGGACAGTTCTCAGGGAGCGGGAGATGTCTCTGAAATCTGGAGGCTTAGAGAGGATTAGCAAAGTAAGCGATTGAGAGTAAGTATGCTCAAGCACTGTATTATATTTTGCGTCTATGTGCGTGTCTCAGATCGTGTCCTTCCAGAGTGGAGACTTTGGGTTTATATAGACAGCGGGAGTGTGACCTTTATTGGCTAGGAAGGCGTGATCCCCAGCCTGGTATTGGGCGGCCTTCCTTGAGCAAGTAGGTTTGACTGGTATGATATGATGGGATCATTTCCTTTCTGAGCGGGTAATAGATTCCCAGATTATCTGCCTTCCTTTTGTATTTTTGTGACCGTTAGACTCTATTGTTGGCAAGGAGAGAGAGAATCTGGCGCCTTCCTCACGGGAAGGGCGCTGAATCCGTTGATACATTTTTTAGTGGAGATTGACTTCAAAGAAGGCATGAAATCAGGAAAAGGACCGTTGCTTCTTGTAAACAGAAACGTCTATCAAACTGGGCATAGCCCGTATTAGGTTTTATGTCATTTTGTGGCTTGTTACTACAGTACTTCCGGTCAACAGAAATGTTGACTATCTTGAGGGAGCTTATTGGCCGTCTGGTTGGCGCGACGGGCGGTCAACGTATTGTTGACTGTCTAACGTGCGTCTGGGCTTTTCTGGACTTTGGGCCATTCTTTTATTGAGCCTGCCAGCTATGGGCCTACCTATCACTAGCCCCCAATGCCGGTGGTCAGGATTCTGGCCTCCGACATGTTTATGATGGGATGTGCTTATTTTGCCAGCGGAGTCGTTGCCCGTCTGAAGAGGAGCCTTGAGTGCTTCTAAAACGTTGACTGGATTTGTTGATCGTTCTTGGAAAGTTTTCGGGCAACTTGGAGAAGGAAGCGTGGGTCATGAGCCGTCTTGTCAGAAAGGTGTGCCATGTGTCTTTATGCGGTATGTTCAAGATCCCGACATTTAATGAGCCGAAGGATCTGATTCGACAGTCTTCTTTTAGGGAAGCGACATGTGGTGGTAATGATGACGTAGGCTTTCGAGATGGTTTCGTGTTCACACGGGTTTTTAAACCGCCTGCGTGCTTCATTTTGAATTTCCTGTGCCTTCCTTGTGTCTTTGTCTTCCTTATTCCATTTGTGAAGAAAAAAAACACTAACTCTGACCATGGCTTCCATCGCCGACATCGCCTCCGTCTTGAGAGAAAATGATGTGAGAGTCTTGTACGTTGAGTTCAACATTCCACAGGAGATCGCCTTCCGCGTTCTAAGGAAGGACGACAGAGCTTTCTTGCCGCCCACGGGCTTCATGACCATATACGAAGCCCATTTGAGGAGTGGGCTCCGCCTTCCAGTCCCTGATGAGCTAATGTTGATTTTTCAGGCGCTTCAGGTCTCTATCGCTCAGTTTTTTTGCCAACACCGTTAGGCACTTGTGCTCCCTTTGTATTTTTCTTCGTCAACATTTGAGGTTGTTGACGATGTCAATGGTGAGGGGGATCTTTAAGATCAATCAGGGAGCAGAGTGGATTTCTTTATCCCCCGCGGTGGTCTCAAGATTAGTACTGTCATATACGATTCCCTTAAGAACTGGAAGAATCAGTTCTTTTTTGTTAATGTGGGAGAGTCTTATCCCTTGCCCAAGGAGTGGGGTCAAGTGCCTGAGGTGTATACAGGGGCGCCTTCGGGGGCAGAGACGGCGTCCCTGGAGTGGCTGGTTAATCTAGTGGAGAAGAATTTAGGAGACTTCCGAAGAGACCACTTGGTTTTTCGTGTTGAGGCAAAGAAGGTCAAGTGGGGGCCTCCGTCTCCAATCCAAGAATTGAAAATCCCACCCCCGGAGGTCTTGCAGAAAAAGAAGAGGAAGAAGGGTTTTATTATTGGTCCCCGCCCGTCTGATTCAAGTCCTCCTAATCCAAGGCAAAAGAGAGCGGCCTCGGTGGCGCCTTCTTCGTCGTCCTCAGGGCTTGACTACCTCTCTACTAGACGTTTTGCGGGCGTTGGCACCGCATCTGGGATAGAAGTTGAGCTGGCCCTTGAGGCTTATGAGGCCAGGTTGAGCAGCGGCGTTATTCTAGCGCAGCCTGCGCCGTCGGGGTCAACTCAGGAGCCATCCCTCGAGGCGCCTAGGCCGCAGGAGCCGTCGGTTGGATCACCTGCTATGGTAATTTCGGCGGAGCAGCAGGAGCAGATTTTGGAGCCCGCCGTCGTTCCCAGGGAACCAATCAGGAGGAAGGCCACTCCAGAGGATCCCATGGCGAAGTTCATGGCTGAGGTTGCTGCCAACCCTGCTGACGTGGGTCCCTATCTTGGCTCATCGCCTTTTGTGTCGAAACTGGTTTGAGGCCAGACAGGCCAGCACGAAGAATTTGGGAGGTATAAATTCTGTTGCCCGCCTTGTCGTTTGATTTGCCTTTTCTAACGCCCCTTTTTTTGTGCAGGCCGACAAAGTATCGAGCGTAGTTGTAAAGGCGCTCGGGCAGAGAGACTTGGTGATCTCCGATAGAGACAGGGAGATCGCTTGGCTTGTGCTAAGCTGGTGGCTCTGGAGGTGGAGCACTGAGAGGACGCGGCGACCATGGAGTCCGTTTTGGCGGACATGGAAGCGGAGAACTTGAGCTTGAAAGCAAAGGTTACCCATTTGAAGGAGGAGAATGAGTGAGCTAAAGGCTCCTTGATCAACTTGCTGGGCAAATGGTGACCATAGAGAATGACCTGAGCCTCCGTATCCGTCCCCAAGAGGTTGAGGGTATGTTGCTGGTGTGGTTGTGGGGAGGGATCAACATTAGCCGATGTATTGTGCGACTGGTTGATCATGACTTCCCTGTGGATATTATTAATTTGTCTAACCGGTCAGCACAGCATCGTGACAGCCTTGTAGGGGAGCCTCAGGACAGACAATGGCCACCGCCACCTCCATAGCTTTCATGATTGTATATTCTTTTTTTTTTTTTTTTGAATTCAATGATGTATCTTTCCATTTAGTAATAATACAAGTAGCCTTGTGTTTATCACACGCTCTGACCTTTATATTTTGTTTCTTTGCCTTTCTTGGTGGCCAACTGGGCAGGATTACTGCGAGTTGGCCGCCGGCCTTGCTTTTGGGGCGTTCATGGCATTTTTTAGGCCGTCGCGAGCGTTAAGCCAGCTTAGTATTTATCTGTGAGTAAACCTTGGTGACGTTGTTCAGGTGTAGACTTGGGCGGCCTGCTTTGATGGAGCATTTTGGTCCAATCGACCATCGTTGGCTGATCACGCTATCTCCTTATGAAGGGGGTCATTGCGTGTACTGCGTTAGCTCTCTAAGATTTTTTTGACCGCTAATGGGCCACTTGGATGACCAAGGTTTAGATACGACCACTCATGGGCCGTCTGGATGACCAGAGTTTAGATACTTCCGCTCATGGGCCGCCTAAATGTCCAGGGTTTAAATACAACCGCTCATGGGCCGCCTGAATGACCAGGGTTTATACACGACCGCTCATGAGCTGCCTGAATGACCAGGGTTTAGTAAGGAGAAGGTGAAGACCCTCCCGACTTAGGGGCAGCCTAGGTCAATTCGAACCTACAATGAAGACAACATATACATATATGCACAGGCAGCATGCTAAGGAAACACTTGTTTTATTAATTGAATCGTGTACACAAATGATCACATATAATTATAGAAAATACATACTTGGATCCCTATTGGAAGTAGCGTTTGAGGTGGATCGTGTTCTATATCCGCGGGACTAACTTTTCATCCTAGTTCCAGAGCTTATATGCCCTGTTTTGCAGGACGGCGAAGATTAGAAAAGGTCCTTCCCAATTCGATGAGAGCTTGTTCTGGCCACATTTCCTGTGGCCTCGATACTTCGTAAGACCAAGTCTCCGATATCAAACTGCCTTGCTTTCACCTTCTTGTTCCAGTAGTGGGCGACTCGATATTGGTAAGCTGCAGTCCGTATTCTAGCGGTATCGCGGGATTCTTCTAGCAAGTCTAGGTGTTCCCGGATTTTCTGGGAGTTACCCTACGGGTCGAAAGATTCCACCCCAAGACTTGAAAGCCTGATTTTGGTCGAGATTACTGCTTCAGTCCCGTAGCAGAGGTTGAAGGGCATCTCACGCATCGATTCCTTTGGAGTTGTTCGGTAAGACCAAAGGATTGAGGCGAGCTCGTCTACCCAGGAGCCTCCTGCGTCCTCTAGCTTGGTCTTAAGCCTGTGGACTAGTGTTCGGTTCGTGACCTCCACCTGTCCATTCACTTGGGGGTATGCCACCAAAGTGTGGACCAGCCTAATCTCAAAGCTGGTGCAATACTTGATGAAGTGTTTTCCCAAAAATTGAGTTTCGTTGTCAGTCACAATGACCTTCGAAATGCCAAATCTGCTGATGATATTCTGGCGGACGAACTCAAGTGCGTTGTATTCTGTGATCTTGGCCAACGGGACGGCATCGACCCACTTCGTGAAGTAGTCGATGCCCGCTGTGATAAATTTTCTTTACTCGGTTGCAATGGAAAATGAGCCAAGAATGTCAAGCCCCCATTGCGCGAAGGGCCACGACGACTGAAGGATTTCAACTTGACGAACGGCTGGTGGCGAAGGTTTCTGTGAAGCTGGCAGCTTTCGTACCTTTTTACAAACTCGAGTGCATCCTTTTTTCATTGAGGGCCAATAGTAGCCCTGCCATATGATCTTGAATGCTAAGTTTTTACCGCCCACGTGCGATCCGTAAATCCCAAGGTGCACTTCGCTCAAGACGTAGTCCGCCTCTTCTGGGGTTAGGAAACAAAGGTACGGAGTCATGCAGCCGCGGCGATACAGCAGCCCGTCGACTATAGTGTACCAGTTGGCCGTTCTCTTTATCCGCTTGGCCTCTTCTGCGTCTTTTGGCAATGTTTCGTCCGCTAGATACCTTAGGTAAGGTGCCGTCCAGTTTTCCGTCCCGGAGACCTGCATTGCCTCCTGTCCCTCTATACTGGGAGCGTTTAGGGACTCCCTCATATTCCTCGAGTACTGTTCTAGATTTTCGACCGCCGCTACTCTTGCCAGCTGATCGGCCTTTCAGTTTTCAGTTATGAGAATATAGATCAAGGTTAGATTGTCGAAGTTGCGGATGGCCTCCCTTTCCCTAGTCAAGTATTTGGCCATGTGTGGGTTGTTTACCTCAAAGTTTCCATTAACTTGGTTGACGATCAGCTTAGAGTCGCTATAAATAGCCAGTCACTTAGTTGAGCACTCCTTTGCTGATCTTAACACGACTAGCAGGGCTTGGTGGCCAGAAAGTTGAGTCTAAGGGAGTATTTCACCTCAAACTCGTTAGGGATCGTGAGGACCACCCCTACTCCACTGCCGGTGTCTGTGGATGATTCGTCCACGTGAAGTACCCATTATGGAGCCTCCATGCGCTGTTCCGTGTTCTCTAAGGGCTGTTCTTCGAAAATCGGGGTCGTGGTCTCATCAATGAAGTCGGCCAGAGTTTGTGCCTTTATGGCTGGCCTGGGCCTGAACTCAATGTCGAACTCGCCCAATTCGATAGCCCACTTTACCAATCGTCCAAAAACATCGGGTTTCTAGAGTATACTCTTTAGAGGCTGGTCAGTGAGAATTACGATGTGGTGTGCCTGAAAGTAGCGCCTTAGTTTTAGCGCGAAAAATATAAGAGCTAATGCCAACTTTTCTGTGCGCGGGTAGCGTGTCTCTAGGCCGGTCAGTGTTTTGCTTACATAGTAAACCAGCCGTT
Source organism: Nepenthes mirabilis (assembly GCA_025585075.1). NCBI lineage: Eukaryota > Viridiplantae > Streptophyta > Magnoliopsida > Caryophyllales > Nepenthaceae > Nepenthes > Nepenthes mirabilis. The sequence goes on from JAODPA010149758.1 coordinate 11,617, forward strand.
GGGTATCAGAGTCCTGGCTTACAAGGACGGAGTTGAGCGATACCTCTAATACTGTTAAATAGAGGTACAGCTCTTCGCTGACCTTGGGTGATGTTAGTAATGGCGGGCTAGCCAGGTACTGCTTTAACTCATTGAAGGCCGTCTAGCAATCTGCCGTCCATTGGAACCTATTTGATTTTGTTCTCCTTAGAGCCTTAAAGAATGGCTGATACTTGTCACCGGACTTCGCTTGGAAGCGGGACAAGGCTACCAATCATCCAGTCAGTCGCTAAACATCTTTGACGCTTCGTGGGGGAGCTATGTCCGTGAGGGCCTTGATCTTCTCTAGGTTTGCCTCGATCCCTGGTTGGGAGACGATGAAACCCAAGAATTTTTTCGAGACAACCCTAAAGATGCACTTAGTTAGATTCAACTTCATTTGATACTCGGGGAGCACCTCAAATGACTCTACCAGGTCGCGGATATGGTCGCCTATAATTCTGCTCTTGACGAGTATGTCGTCAACATAGACTTCCATATCGCGGCCGATCTTCTTTTCGAATATTTTGTTTACCAACCGCTGGTAGATGGCTCCTGCATTCTTTAGTCCAAAGGGTATCACCTTATAGTAGTAAATCTCCTGGTCTGTCATAAACGAGGTATACTCTTCGTCCTTCGGATTCATCTGGATCTGGTTATAGCCTGAATAGGTATCCATGAAGCTCAACAACTCATGTCCGGACATTGAGTCTACCAGTAGGTCAATCTGAGATAACGAAAAGCTGTTCTTTGGGTAGGCTTTGTTAACGTCGGTGAAATCGACGCACATTCTTCATTTCCCACTGCTCTTCTTTACCAAGACTACGTTGAAGAGCCAATCAGGGTATTGAACCTCCCTAATGAATCCGACGTCCAGTAGTTTCTTCACTTCCTCTCGGATGGCGATTAACTTTTCCATTGAGTGGTTTCTCTGCTTCTATCTGATGGGTTCTCAGTCTGAGTCGAGGCCTAACTTGTGGACAATTATCCGGTCCATAATCTCAGGCATGTCGACGGGAGTCCATGCGAAGATGTCAGCATTCCATCGCAGGAATGTGATCAATTCTTCGCGCAGCGCACCGGTGAGTGAGCCGCCGATCCGAATGCACCTTTCGGGATCTTCCAGATTGAGTCGGATTAGGTCGATTGCCTCACCAGTTTTATTTCCTCAGTGAGTCGAGGGATCCGCCTAGCTTCTGCCACGAAGCGATCTAGGAACTTCCGCGGGTTCCCTCCATGCTTCTGCTTAGTGTGCGACAGATGCCATGATTGCTTTTCCTCCCTGCGGCTGGAGGCATACTGAGACAAGAAAAAATCCGTAAGCTCCTAAAAATTTCGGATCGAGTCTGAGGGGAGATGATGGAACCAAATGCGCACGTTCCCTTTTAAAGTGAGCGGGAAGCAACAACATATGGTTGCGTCCTTCATCCCTTGTAGACCCAAATGGGTGTGGAAGTGAGCGAGATGATTGACGGGATCCGCGCTCCCATCGTAAGAGTCAAGGGCTAGCACTTTAAACTTCACCGGCATGGGATGATTCAAGATCACCACTGTGACGGGGGATCTGTCAATGTTGGCTGTGCACTCGTCATCTTTGAAGACGTAATTTCATATCTTCTCCAACCTCGGATCTACTAGAATGGTATTAGCAGATCTCTTGGAGTTGAGATACGGCCTCAACTTGGTTCTCTCCCTGGCTTGTTCAGCAGCCGGGTGACTGTTGTCTCTGGCAAATCTAGCGGCCCGGGAGGCTCCCTCCTGAGCCTGGGGCCTAGATTCTATCCGGGAATATCTAAGGTTCCTTCGTTCTGGACTTTCCTTTAGAGTAGAGCTGGTATCTCGCTCCTCACGCCTTAAACAGCTTTGGGCGTGTGAGGATACTAGCACGGGAGCGCTGTTTAACCTTCCAGTCCGTCAGGCCGAAACTTTCTTTCTCTGGCCTTCTCGTCTGGATGCCGGTACTGGGGCCACCGCCGGTGCATCCCCCAGCTATGCTTGCTCCTGGCGGGAGCAGAGTATCTGGAGCATTTGTGCATGTGCTTTGCCAGGTTCTGGAAGAAAGACGCCAGAATTCCACCGGCTACCCCGTTGGCCACAGCGCCTATGGCGTGGTCTTGATTTGGTGAAACTACGTCTTGGGTTGGCTCATTTGCTTGCGCCCTTGTGTTCACCATGTTTCTTAAGGGTGTTGATCGGAAAAAACTTATGGGAAACGCAGTTGACTTTTTGTAAGCGCTTCCCACAGACGGCACCAATGATACATACCTGGATTTGACTTCAAGTATATTCGGATTCACCTAGTTGTTTGGATCTGGCTTCGTTCACCGAGTCTGAATCCTGCACATGACTACAGTAAACAAGAGGTCAGGTACCGGTGGGATGTTATCCCACCAAAAATACTCCGACGCCCAGGTCAATAACAAGCTTTTGAACTTTTAAGAATGTGAACTGATAAGTAAAAAGAGAGAAAGAGCGAAAATGAGATTAGTGAGAGTGTTGGCCTGTAGATGTGGAGACGTTCCCGTGACTCGTTGAGAGTTTGATTTCCCAACTAGATGTTCGCAAGGAACGAGTGGGAGCTACGTCCTGAAAGCGTAGAAGCTTAGGAGGACAGTTCTCAGGGAGCCGGAGATGTCTCTGAAATCTATAGGCTTAGAGAGGGATTAGCAAAGTAAGCGGTTGAGAGTAAGTATGCTCAAGCACTATGTTGTATTTTGCGTTTGTATACGTGTCTCAGATCGTGTCCCTCCAGAGTGGAGAATTCGGGTTTATATAGATGGCAGGGAGTGCGACCTTCCTTGGCTAGGAAGGTGTGATCCCTAACCTGGTGTTCGGCGGCCTTCCTTGAGCAGGAAGGCTTGACTGGTATGATCTGATGAAATCATTTTCCTTTCTAAGTAGGTAACGGATTCCCAAATTATTTGCCTTCCTTTTTGTTTTTGAGAAGTTAGACTCCATTGTTGGCAAGGAGAGAGAGAATCTGGCGCCTTCCTCATGGGGAGGGCACTGAATCCATTGATACCTTTTTTAGTGGAGATTGACTTCAAAAAAGACGTGAAATCAGGGAAAGGACCGTTGCTTGTCGTGTATGGGAGCGCCTATCAAATTGGGCCTGACCCGTATTAGGTTTTATGTCTTTTTGCGGCGTGTTATTACAGTACTTTCGGTCAATAGAAATGTTGATCATCTTGAGGGACGCGTTGGCCGTCTGGTTGGCGCGACGAGCGGTCAACGCTATCGTTGACCGTCTAACGCGCATCTGGGCTTTTCTGGACTTTGGGATATTTTTCTTATTGAGCCTGCCCATCAGATTCCATGACCTATAATACAACAAAAATAAAGGCGTGGTTCAAATTTGGTATACTCATAAGAAGGGGGTAAAACAAAACAAATACAACCAAAAGTTTTTAAAAGAGAATAATCTACATA
>JAODPA010149769.1:0-15063 GCA_025585075.1 Nepenthes mirabilis
TAATAGTAATCTTAACAATATCACATTTTGAGAAAGAATTATAAAGATATTCGTTAAATGTCAAAAAAAAATATAAAAAATTACTCAAACTGCAATCGCTTTGAGCAATTCATAGAAAATTATTTCCTGAATATTTTAAACGCCTGACGTTTGGTTAGATAGAATAAATACAAGTTAATGCTTTTTAACAAAATACTAAACTTTTAACAAAATAGATTTAGTTAGATAGAACAAATGCAAGTTAATACTTTTAACAAAACAAATCATTGTAGCTTTCTTTTTGCTTTCCCTTGAAGTTCTCGCCGGGAAACTTCATAACATGATCCTAAGATTCAAGGCGTAGATGGTAGATAAAGCTGTCTTGCAACCCTTACTATTCATTAGTGAGATATTCTTTCAATTATTGTTCCTGAGTTACCTTTTTTCGTGCAAGATGCATTCCAATCAAGTGAACAATTCCAATTGTCAACCCTTGAAAGAGCCTGGCGTGCCTTAACGACTAAAGTGAGTTCCAAGTGCTACGTCAGTGACCCTACCATAAGACCACGTTGGCACTTCAATCTCAATCTTTTAGAGCTTCCTAGCCGACGGACCACCAGATTGGTTGATTAAAAAGAAAAACGTCGGCTAGGCTGAATGAACCTCTTAGGCCAGGCTTCTTAATATTGTTTTCATGCATCCATTTATTTTTGTATATATCCATTAATAAACATGAATTAATAAAATATCAAGTTACAAAAATTTTAAAAACAACTAAATAATATCACCTTACACCACTCATTGTGGACTTGAACAATAATTTGCAAGAAATTTTGTGATCTATTTATTCCCCCACGATGGTGAAATTCTTGGATGACAAATCAAACAAGTTTGCCATTTCAAGAATCTCAAATGAATTGACCTTTATTTATCTTTGTTTGGCATCAAACCAACAAGTTTGCCATTTGAAAAATCTCAAATGATTTGACCTTTATTTATCTTTGTTTGGTACCAAGCCACCAATGTAAACAAACATATGACGTATCACATCACAACAATGTCCACATAGTATTCCAAACATCACTTCTAACGCAATTCCACGCAGGATCTTTCATTGCTCGAGGGGGAAAAAAATCACAAATAATAGTAGTATGAAGAAATAATGAGGTGCAGTTATCTGCTTTTTCCATCATTTGAAAACTTCAATGAAATCTACAAAAATTGGGTGCACTCACGCACAAGATGTGCGCACCCGGTTCCCACCAAATACAAGGGGAAGGGGAAAAGAGAATGGGTTGTGTTGCCAATAGAGGAGTTAAAAGAGACAACCCTCCCCCGCCCCAGAAAAACCCCAAGACACCCCTATAAATTGTTGTGTTGCCATAACCTAGTGGCACCACCCATGAAATTTGAATGAAAAAACAGCTCCGAATGTTAAAAATATGGGGACCCTTCAGTCTTCCTTCCACTTGTTGACGTAGTTGAGGAAGGCGAGAGCTGGGTTAGCCCTAGGAGGCGCCCGAACCCTGGAGGATCTTCGGACTTCAGACTCCTCCATTGCATATTTCTGCGCAGTGCCCCTGTTTCTCTTTTGTAATTCCAAGCTGCAAAATACTTGGTTAGTGGCCTAAAAAGGGGGGGGGGGGGGGGAGTTAAATCTGTGTTCATCTCAGAAGCAGGAGCTGTTAAGAGTGCTCTCATACTTTTAACAGTGGAAATTTTATTGTGTCAATTTAAACGGCTGGGATTATTATCCTAGTCAAATCTCATATTTGTGAGGATAAAAAAATTGCATCCAACCTTGAACTAGATCAGCAAAAAGAAAGAAATGTAAATAATAGGAGGCTAATGGCATCGCATCCATGTAGAAATGAGGCACGACAAGACAGAATTTAAGTACACACACATCTGGGTATGCAAGTGATAAGGACTTCTAAAGTCACTTGATAGAAGAAGCAAGCACAATTCAATCCTACTCAGCTAAATAAGAATAAATTCATCCATTTCAGCACTAGTTTTCTAGGTGACCAAAAAACATAGACACCTGAAGCCATACATTATCAGTGTACCGATGAGGAAGAAGAGGTTTAATCAGGGATAGTCAAATTTTGATTAGGTCCAGATAGAATCTTACAGCAGTGTAGGAAAAGTCATTGAACAATTGATTTTCGTGCATCAAGTGACTGCATTATAACCAAAATTCGATTAGTGTGTCCAATGCAGGAAGTAGAATATTTTGACTCGGCCGGCTTACATTTGTAGAATATTTTGACTGGCCTGGCTTACATTTAGTTTGGATGAAAGTCAAACATGAATTTTGAGTCAAAGAAAAGACTTGGAGTTTCATAGTGTGATGGGTACAGTTACTCCTGCGACATTTTATGGGAATTGAACCCAATGCATTGCCCTAAGATGCAGGTAGTCAACAGGCTACCCGTAGACTTCCAAACTTTGGACAACTATGAAGCTCAGGCATCCATCAACTCCCAAAGCATTCAGCTGAGAAAAGGAAATGAAGCAACATTTTAACATGCTGCAGCACCCCCTTTGCAGAGTCAACAATGCCGAAAGTGTTGTCTAATTGGCAACCCCTAGTATCCTTATTAACTATTCTATACCATCTCAAACCCCCTCTCCCCCCGGCAAAAAACTTGTTGGAGAAATTTGATTCATTCTGAATTCTTAAAAAACTTAAAAAAAAAAAAAAAAAAAAACCTCTGCTCACATAGCACTCTACAAAGCCCCAGCCAAGGGCAAACAAGTAGCAATCCCGAAATAAAATATCGACCAATATCAAATATGTCATCTAATATATATTGGTATTGCCCCTCGATAATAATATTTTCTAATACTACGATAAGATCACGATATATTATTGTATCAGTAATAGATTTGCCTATATACTTAATATTTTATATTTTGCAAGTTAGCTTAAAATTCGCAGGAAAAAAAAAATGATTATGATATATTCAATACCAATATATATTATCCGATAAATTTGATACTGATATAAACACAACCGATATTGATATTTTTATCCATGGTTGTAATAGAGATGACTTGAAGAGGTAAAAAAAGACTCAAGGGGAAGCATGAAAAGAAAAAAAATGAACAAAGGAAAATAAGAAACTTGACATGAAGATAAACTATTTAAACCAAAAAAAAAAAAAAAACTGAGGATAGTTTCAAAGTTCTTCAGTGTCTTGAAAGATGAGAAAGGGAAAAATGTCACTTTTAGACTTATATAATGTTGCCACTAGAATTTATCATGCTTACAATGACTCCCAGGCATGAAATTAACATTTAAAGTCAATGATCCAGATGAAATTATAGTTTCACCGTGCATTCCAGTAAGGTTTTATGGAGAAGAAAGTCATCATCAGCATAGCAACCTAGGAGTGGTCCTGTAATAAGACCACATCTAGCAATTGGCCTGTCATGGGGTTATTTTCCACCAGCCTCAACTTAGGATTATCTCCCCTCTCCTGACTAGTGAGGGTAAAAAACATAGCCTAAAAAAGGGTTTATTGTTGGTAAATGTGAATCACAGTGCTGATAGAAGTTGATGAAAGGACAAATTTGGTTCAAAAAATGCATTTGCAATATAAGTATAATGTGTATCTTCTGGGTTACTTCATTTATTTTGAACTCCAATTTTGCATAGCCGATTTAAATTCGTGTCACTGAGGTCTAGGTCTTGTACCCATGTTATTCTTCCAACTTATTACAAGTTATTTCTTCTACATCTCACATAGTACTTTTGTCTACCTTGCAATTTATAAGGAACAACATTAGATTTCCAAACCTGCAGATATTTCTTTGCACATCCCAGAACAAATGTAGTCAATTTAATGCAAGCACTTACTCGTACAAGTATAATAAGCAGCAAACTGAAAAATGTATTCAACTAGAGACACCTTTCCATGAAGACCAACAAGGCATTCGATGCATCTTCTAAAACAATCTATGTCATGTCACATCAAGCATAAGTAGCTATAAGAAAAAGCCACTTACACATACCCAATACAAAATATAAAAAAAATAATTCGCCTCAGTCATTTTCTCTTTAAGAAAAATTCAGGCAGGCACTCACCATATCTTTTGATAATGCTTCTTTAGCTGCTTCTTAAGAGCCCTCTCCCTTTCCCCCTTTGGATTTAAGGATCCCATCAATGCATCAAGCTGTTTACATCATTGAATAGACACTTTCTTAAATCACGAAAACTGTTTTTTTGGTAATTTTGAACATATGCAACAAAAAATACCTCTGCCATGCTGCTGTAATAACCCCATTCCTTGAAGTCAGAACTTTCAACAAATACTCGCCCATCGCGCTGGAAAAACCAATATCTATTATAATCTCTATCTTTCCCCAAGGAGTTGGTGCGGATATATCGTTTCTCCATCTCCTGTTCAAGGTATTCTCTCTGCACCAAAATGTTTACAATAGAATAATGTTAGAAGCAGCCAGAAGCATATAATTGTGCCTGTGCATGGACATATGCACACCAATAGATGCCTTAAAGAGGGAGTTTTCCTACCCTATGTTCTTTGTTTTTTTCAATGTCTTTCATCAGCTGTTTTGTCAATTTCCTCAATTCAGAACCATGATGCTTACTGTCACTGTATAGAGAAATGAAGTTAACATCACAACATGAGTACAACATTCAATTAAATACTTCATTGAAACTAGAAAGGGATCAAACCCATTTTCCAATGAATGCTTCTGTTGAGATGAATTTTTCACCGCAACATTTCCATTCTGAATGAAATTTTCCGCCAAATGCAAATTGTTTCCAACAGGATCAGACATGTCTGGCAACACACCATTTGCTTCAGACTCGGCCTTCAAACGCTCCTTTGCTTCTTTCTTCTTTCTGCCATCTTCCAATGCCTCCTCTCTTTTATTGGCTGCAATTGCCTGTCGCTGTTCAATATACTCATCCAACTTCACTCTAACCAGATCTGTGGCAAGCGCGTGATTAACTAGTTGGCGTAAGATGCTCAATTTAATATGAGCATCTAAAAGACCATAATGACCCCTCTTTATGGTAGCTATATTACTTGATAATTCAGGAATATTTATCATCTCTAAAAAGTCGCACAAATACTCTGTCCAAGTAATTAGAGTAATCTGAAATGGAAAATAAAAAATTGACGGATTAAGCTGTGTACCATAAAAAAGACCAGACTAATATTGCAGAATAAAAAGGTGGCCCAATTTAACGGGCTTCCCACATTGCAGGCTTTGAAGCAAGTTAGATGTATGTAGTAGTACCCCTACAATGCAAAAAGATAATTTCCATGGTTTGAACCCATAACCTTTGAGTCATGATTGAACAATCTTATTGTTACACCAAAGCTAACCCTCTACTGAAACAGCAGAATATAACAATAAAGAAAATAAGAAGGGCTCCTGCATCAATATGGATTATTTCTTTATTTTGAAAAACTTAAAAGAAAATTTTCAAGTATCAGAAATTTGATTGACCTTTGGCTTCCGTTTTTTCTTCTGAAACACATTATAATATTCTCCCCCATCTTTGATAAGCAAATAAAGAAGGGTTGCATGAGTCTCCACAACAAGAATAACATTGCTGTCTTTATGGCATATGGCCTTCCCAAAATTTTCAAGAGAAAATGGCCACAAATGCAGTAACCTGCCAAAAGAAGAGCAAAAATTCCAAACCATCAAAAGATCCCCAACACAATCCATAGGAACATTGAAGTCTCTTGATGGGGAAGGACGATCTGTTAAAACTGGATCGTCAGCACTAGGTTGCACCAGCAGGTCATCAATTGGATACTTGATGGGATCTTTCTTCCAATTACCTTCAGAAAATTCAAAAACCGATAGTGGATTAAAAGATCAATTCAATTGAGGACAAAAACTTCTGAAGCATTCAGCAAAAGAACACAAGAGAAGAGTGTCAAAGCACGCGACTGCATTCCACCCATATTCTCTAAAATTGACAATGACAAAGATAATGCACAACATGGAAAGAACAGAGGAAGTAAAGTCAAAGTCAAAGAGGCTTGTTTAGTGCTATCTGGAGCAGGAGAACCAGAGAGCTCTTACTACTAGAAAAATGATCCAACTAAAAGAAAGATTTAACAGCAACACCTACCATCATTAGCAGCATTAACAAGAATTAGACTATCAGATTTCTCCCCTTCCACTCTGTTCCTTTTCTGAAATTTCTCTTCTTCTGCTGCCTTTGGATGAGAAGTTTACAGGAAAACACAAAAAAATTAAATTTCCCTTGCAGAAATAAACCACGCAAATAACCATTCATAATTTTCAAATGTTACTCTCCATACCTCATTTTCCTTTCTCTTCTTGTAGCTGACAATGCATCCATTAAGGAAACATATTTTGCTTTTTAATTCTTCAGGGGGATCAGTAGAAATTCCATACTTTGATGCCAAATTATCATGAATAACCCACGGAACATTCCGATATGTAGATTCCCTAATGAACGATTTCAAAACACTTCCAGTGAATGGAAGCTTTTTTCGTATCAAATCTTCTCCACTCACTATTGCATTTCCATTTAATTTGTTGAGCCATGCCACCTCATACCGGGGCTTGCCATCCTCCTCATCCAAAATTTGTATTATCTTACATGGATATACACAACCATCCTTCCTTCCATATAGTTCCACACCCTCGACAAGATGATCCTGCAACCTTGTCCTAATCATGCTAACTAAATCTCTTAATGGAAGCATGCCTGCAAAGAAAAAGAATCATTCATTACACACACCAATATTTGGAACATTAGAAATGCAGGTCAAAATGTAGCGCAGCAAAAGCACCAGAATATAATTAAAGACTGAACTTAGCATCCTGGCCAATTTATTTAGGTTCCTAGGCTCCTGGCCAAAGAAGAACAAAATTACTGACTGTTTCTTGAGTTGAAATATTTGGCATGTCAAAACAGCAAAGAAGACAACACATAGAAAAAGAAGTGGATTACAGCTAGAAGGAAAACAAGTGGATGGAAGAAGGATCATTAAGCCTCTTACCACCATCGAAAAGGGTGTAAAGAAAGACCTTAGTCAACCATAGTGATGAAAGTTCATTACTCATAAGCTCCACCAAGGCATGCACCAAAATGATGGATAAGACACAGTACAACCCTGTCACTGTTGTAATGGAAGTAGGGATGTTCCCGAAATAAACTTTATAATGAATAGACTTTGATTTCAAGCAGAAAACTATACAAATGCTTGACTAGCCCTCTATTTGATTTTCTTCAATATGGCCAGCTTAATATGACCTGGCAATTAGGAAGACCACAAGACATGAATAGAACGTCAAAAATAAAAGATGTAAATTATAATGATGTGTTTTCATGATTATTTTGCTTAACTGACATGCTACAGTACTCAACAATCGAATAATAGACAAATTAAGCTTGATGTCGTAATAGTATCAAAAATTAATTTGCTTGCGCTAACTCTCACTATTCTCTCACCAGTCACCTTTATTATTGAAATATTCTTATGCAAAAACCTATGGTTTTCTCATTATACAGCTATTCCATGTTCTCAAAACAGAAATCTTGACCAATAAAAACAGCCTATGAGTCCCACAACTGTCACAAACAGCTTTTTTCCACTCACCATATAATCAATTTCAAGGTTTTTCCACTGACATAATCTGATTGAACTCTGATAATGAATTCTTAAAAAAAACATAATTTGAGCTTGAATTGCAAGTGTTAACTGTACAACAAAGTTATACCAGCTTCCAGAAACAAGATAAACTCTATGCTCCAGCTTTTTTTCTCTTGTAATTAGCAAGACAGTAATCATATTAAAAAGGTGCCAGAGGTTGCACCTGAATAGAAGTGAACAATATAGAAATGAAACAAATTTTGGGAATTACCCATCATTGCATTCAGTGAGTTAATCATCTTGCTAGCCTTCAATACATGTCAATTCCAGTTTATTTTTAAGGAGGAGAAACTGTCAAATGATACTTCCATTACTTCATAAATTTGAACAGGAGATGAAGGATTTAATCATAAATGATAAGTGTACTGGGCACCTTCTTTAGACCTACTAAATGTGTAACATTCCGGATATTTTCAAATTAAATATAAATTATATAATAATTATTGTGGGTGGTCATGTGTGCGTGTGTGGGTGTAAACTGCCAATATGGTGAGTGTACTGGCAGTGGGTGTGTGCTGGTACTGTGAAAAGGTGCTACTGTATGTGGGCAGCGGTGTGTGTGTTTGAGAGAGAACTGTCGTGGTGCTACTGTGTATGGTAATATATGCGTGTGTGTGTGTGTGTGTGTGTGTGTGTGTGTGTATATATATATAAAGGATTTAATAAAATGTTAGGACACTTGGTCGAATATTCAAAATGTCCTTAATACTTTTCCTCTTTCCCGATGATAACATTATTTGGGCTACCTTTGATTACGTGTATATGGTCCTTATTAGCACCGAACGACATTTCTATTGTTGCAATTGAAAAGCCTTCTTTGCGTCATACTCGATTGCGTGAGTATTTAAGTTATTGACTTCTAACGGTTAAGGTTAAGGAGAGAGTATAAAAATACTAAGATATCTAGTTGAGTGGGAGGCTATGACACCTTAGTGTAGTTCACAGTAATCCGATACTGATTTTCGTATCAGAATGGTGATAAGGTATATTGTTATTGTGGATGGATGTTTATAATCATGTGACCATCATAAGAGATGATATCAAGGATATCATTAATGAGGAATATCATAAATGGTATGAGCATACTACGGATACAGCCTCTGAGAAGAGTGCAGGGATAGTGAGGATACTATGAATAATCTCGTGTCACTTACCCAATCGTTAAGAGCATAAGTACGCAGCTTTTGGTTCACAGTAGCAAAATAAAGTCCAAGAGATTTTTCGTGATATCTTATTATTGTTAATACCTCTTGAGTTCAAGATTCGGTGGAATCTATGTGTTGTATTCGGTAGAATCCCTACGTCGGATTTATGATATTCGAATTTAGTGGAATCCATTGTTGTTCATTGTTAGTTGATACTCAGGTCATTCACACTGATATTTGGACCAGAAGATCCCTTTATTTCTCGTGATGTCGAATTCTAAGAGATTTTCGCTTATTATTGATAAATCTTATGATCTTTGTCACATGAGGGTCCAGAGTAACCTGCCTTGCTTTTGCTTTTGAGTCGTAGATACAGGGAAGTACAAACTCTAGGGTATATTTAACTGTTGGATATTATATTTCTGGTATGACTTTTGGCATATACCATTTATTGTATATATAAGATGTTTATTGTTATTTCTTATTTTTAATTTATTATCACTTGTTGAGTATTTGGCTCACTCTTACTATTTCTTTCTTTCAGACTAGTAAGATTAGAAGAGGATGACTCTAGAGCTGGATAAAGTTAGGACGATAGAAATTATAAAGCCTAACTGGATAGAGTGTTTATTTTATACTCTAGAAATATATTCTGATATTTTCTTTCATCTTGTTAGGATTTTTAGGGCAATGTTTTTCCCAGACTTTTGATTGTATGAGAATGTTTAGATTATTATAATTATGTTTTATCATTTTGAATATGTTATAACGTTGATTTGAGACTTATGATTTTTCCTGCATGGTCCGATTTGGGCGATAGTCATGTACCAGGTCTGGGTCATCACTTAGAGTTTTGACTTTAAAGGATTTACCACCTTAAATCTTTCCTAGCTCTCTAGCCATGAATTTCTAGCGTGCTCCAGATCTGACCAGAAAGCTCGGATGCCCTTTAAAGTTAAAATTTGTTAGTCTAACATGACAATCTGGAGGATTAATACGGCATTATCTCCATATATTAGCAAGATGGATCTCTACTAGTAAGTCTTACGCCGTTCATTTTAGCACTGTGCTTGGATGAAAATATAGGTCGATATCCAATATATCAGCTGATATATATTTGCATCGAGCTCCTTGATACCGATATTTTCACATACCATAACAAAATATCAATATGTCGCCGTGTCATCATGGATATATTGGTTAATATTTGCCTATCAACTTATAATTTTCAAAACTTTTTTCCTCCTGATATATCAGATACAGATACATCTTATTCAATATCAATATGGCCACAACCAATACTAATACCGATATTTTGATACATGCTTTCATTACATCTTGGTATCTCCAAAGCAAAATCCTTGTCCATCAGTATAAATTAAATTAGAGGTCTGGGGAGGAAAAACAATGGCAATATACTCTAGAGATGCAGAATGTTAGCATATCTGGTTCATAGGGCAGGAGAGGGATGCATGGATTTTCAAGGATCAATATCCACCATCACATTTATTATTGGACAAAGTCACCAAAATCTCTAATCTCAGTCTCTCTCCCCATCTCTCCTATCCTACCCCCCCCCCTCCAAAAAAATTCTCCATTTATTTCTACCTACCAAATTGGTTACCAGAGAGATGACTTGCTGGAATCTGATGGAAGTTGTCAGCCTTTAATATAAGAACAAAGAAAGAATCTTTAAAAACTGATTGTATATAAGAGGGCCTTTAATGAAGTTTGAAGATAGCTGTCAGCTTACTTTTCTGGTACTCAAAATGACAAAACTCATCAACTTACGTCATAAATGATGCAGAACTCACAAAAATGAAAATGTAGATGCAATAACAAAAGACTTACTGGAAACTGGAATCTTTGGTCCAAAAAGCCTGGCACTCACCACTAAGCAACTATTAGTGGCATATCTACAAAACGATGGGCGACTTTATTTGGTGAATATGCAAAAACCGAGTTCAAACCCATTGACATGTCAATGGGATGGCCTTGAAAAAGTTTACTACTTTACTCTGCTACCCCTGCTTGGGTTGTGAAAACATTAATTTAATATGGACACCATGATGGTGCATTGACTTGAATAGATTACATTACTTAAAACCCATTAGAAATACACTGATTTTAAAGATTCATCTTATAATGGCTAACAGTGTAAGTAAACAAAAATATGCACCAAAGAACACACCTTAATGCTCCCACGTTTCCACGAGAGCTGACAAATGACGAGCAATATTGAAGCGTAGTGATACCTTGAAGAACCAGTTGAAACACTAAAAGCAAAAGGCTATGCATTTAGGGTGCAGGGTCAGCCAGAGGGAGATTTACAAAAGGTCTATTAGGTTCTTGAAAGAAAGGTTAGTGGCACTTTTTGTTTAATTTCTAAGAAAGCAGAAAACTATAGATTAAGGGAAGTGGTTAATAATACACAATGGGTACATGACAAACAAATAAGCACATCAATATAATTCACAAAAATAGTCTTGCTATGTTGCACAATACACAATGGGTACACGAAACATAGAAGCACATCAATATAATTCACAAAAAAGTCTTACTATATTGCACAATCCGCAATGCAGGTCCAATTAGCTCCTCAGGAAACTGCTGAACCTTCTCAGTTGCGCGTTGTTCTGAAAGTAGTGCCTCCTCATACGTCAAATTGGTTTTTCCAGTCACTTTACACGTCCATACTCTATGACGATACAAATTTATCCGCTTCAAGTATTCACTACTTAAGATTAAGGAAGACACCAAAAGCATAGATGGCCAATATTATTTTAATTTAGCAAAAACATAGATAAGGATACTGATAGTCCTGAAATATCTCCTTTGTGAAACGAACTTGAAATACAAGTTCATCGGGTTCTAGATCACTGGGTGGTTCTGGCAATGTGAATTGCGTTCTTTTCAGTAGAGGCATCTTCTTGATTCACCCGGCACCAAAAATGCAGCAATGCGCAGTTTCGGGATGAATTCAAGTAAGAATGAACAGAATCAGAACACAAACCCTAGAATGTTCCTAAAACCAATAAAATAACCATTAATTAGGCGCATACATAGAAGCATGTATTCTTATTAACAAATACACAGTGATGGTGCTGAAGGAATATGGCATGAATCCCATAAAGCAACCTACTAAGGAATGGAAAGAGAAAAGGAACCCAGCGCATTCTTAAAATCAATAAAACACAAACAATTAGACGTACAAAATACAAACACGCATTGACGGTTAACAAAATAATAGTCATTCTACAGAATATGTACCATATATCAAGACTTTTTAGTCAAGCCTACGACTGTTCCAAAAATTCGAAAACCCTAGAACGAAATACGGGTCCAAAAAGAAAGGTAAAAATAAGAACAACGAAATCAAAGTGCTGTCAGCTGATATTAATATTTCATGCAAAAATAAGCATGTAAGTAAAATTTGACCTTAATCGCATCAGCAAATGCACCTCAATAGAAATGCAAATAATTTTTTTTTTAAAGCGATAAGTCAGAAATATTTCGTTTCCGCCACTCTTAAAAGCTCATGCTAACATAAACTCTTACAACATGTGCGAGGGAGAATGGAAGAGAAGAATGGCAGAACTTACGCGATCAACAGTATGTGCAAACAACAGAGAAAACAGTGTGGAGGACGACGAGCGAAAAGCGGGGAAAGAGAGAGAGGAGGGGGGGGGGGGGAAGAGGAAGCTTCAGAGGGTTCTTGTATTTTGAGTTCCGGTAGAGACGTCTCGCGCTCTTCGCTTCGTGGATTTAATGTCCCTCGTTCTTGGATTTCCTTTAGCGAGAAAATTCAANTAATGGCTAATAATAACGCCGCCTAACCCTTTCTTCCCGATTCTTCTTCCCACTTCTGCGATTCATTCATTCATCTCCTTCCTCCCATTTCTCTTCTCTCTCACCCTCACCTGTCTTCCGTTTCTCTTCCTTCCTCGAAGCGACGCCAGCATTCAAACGTCGTCCATTTCCCTTTCCACATTCATTCAATCGACCATTTGTGGCGATCTCATTTGCCCTCATTTAATCAGTAGGCCGTTACTATGGGTTATAAATAGAGGCGTGCGGTAGTGGTGTTGGTTGTCCGAGCCTCTGCAGACAAAACTTCCTGTACCAGAGTCGTCGTCATCTGGAGTCGCGGTCGCCGTTGCAAGCTTGAACCGAAGGGACTGTCGCCGTCGTCAATTGGTGCCGCAAACCCTAGCCGCTACTGTTCAATCAGGCAAGTAACAATTCTCGTTCTGCAAGTAAAACTCCTCTCTCGTTTGCAAGTAAATCTTCTATTATTTGCAACCAATCTCTAAATAAATTGTGTTCCTTTCTGACGATGTTAAATACGTGATGTATGTCGATATTGCTATGGAAATCGACTATGGAAGCGGAATTGGAAACAAGGCTTCGTGTTCTGGCCGATGGCGTCGTGAGGGATTCGGGAATTGGTGGATTTTAATAAATGTGTATTTTATTGGGTGCGTATGTATACAGTGTGTGCGCGCGTATATATACATACATGTGTTAATATATATGCGTATACGGTGCGTGGTATGGATGCAGTGATTACGTATATATACATATGGGAATAGAAGTAATATGGCAGAGAGCGTATGGGTACCACAAATACATTTGTGGTATTCGTATCCTTGCATAAATTTGGCATAATAGACAGTATTTATACTCGTATGCCTGAAATTGGTATAACTTGTCTGCAGTACTGTGTACATGTGTGTGTACTGTTCGTGTGTATGGGTGTGTACGCGCGTGTGTATATATGAATAAATACATATGTATATACATGCTGTGTGTTTATACGTGTGTGTGTTTATAGGCGTGTGTGTGAGTGTGCCGGTGCAGCTGTGTGTGCACTGTGCGCGGTGGGTGTGTTGTGTGTTGGCAGAATGTACGTGTTGGTAGTATATGTAATGTGCTGGCAGTATATGTTTATGCTGTATACGTGTGTAAGTTTCGGAAGTTTAGAATAATAATAGTTGATTAAGTGATTGTTTTTGTATCTTATTGATGAATTCTAGTAAATTATGTTTTTTGTTAACTTTGTTGGCGTATGTTTATTTTATTGGTACTCTATGACTAAATTGAGGAGGGCGTATGAAAATAATAAAATGTCAAGTCGAATGGGACGTTACGGAACATTAGTATATTCTATACTTTTCCGATAATGAATTCATATTCCAGATATTGAGGTCGTTTGGATGGATATTTATAATCATGTGAACCAAATGCTTGAGATATTAGTAGATATTGTACCGATGTGGTGCTGAGTTTGACTTGATGATTTGAAGATTCTATTCCCAAAGGGGCGTAGATTAGATAATCACAGAATATGTGAAGGTTATCCAATAGGATAATGGGAATGTTGTTTGTATGTGTGGATTGAATATGGTACTTGTACACTATGGCTGGCAAGTATCATGAGACTACAAGGTCGTTTGTCAAATTTGTGAGTATTAGAACTTTGAGAGTTACCCAGCAGTAGGCGCGTGTGTGGATTGAGGGTTCACAGTGATATATAAGATCGAAGGAGATTTTCGTGATATCTCATATAAATGAGATCTCTTTTGTGATGGGTTCAATGAAACCTATACCGTGATTGATACCCGGATTCGAAGAAATCTAATTTGCATCTTTAATGATTTGTTGTCATATGGTCCTTGAGTCGTGGATACGATAGGTTGTTAAATTTCAGATAATTGTTAATTTATCTTATATAATTATAATGTTATTAGTACCGAGATGTTTTATTACATTCTGTTATTTTATTAATTTATTTACTTGTTGAGCCTTAGGCTTACAATTGTATTTTGTTGGCTCCAGAGTAATTTATAACAAGTTAAAAGGGATTGTGCGATTATCGATGAATTTTGAGACAGAGACGATATTGGGATTAGAAGCTCGTTCGATTGGTCGAGGTTTTATTTAATTATATTATCGAGACTGCGAGCCCAAGGTTATACTATTGTAGACATTTATTATCTTTAGAAAATTTACTATATGAATTATGATTATGTAGTGATGTATTTATGAGGTTATTTATGATTTTGGATTTTCGTGTGATTGTTTCGAGTCGGGTGACACGGGCTCGGGGCGTCACAAGATTTCTATGGTTAATAAAATATCTTGCTTTAGATTTTATTTTTGGTATGCGTATATTATATTCTTGGGTTGTGACAACTTCCTTGCTAGTGCATCCACTAGTCAACCAACCCACGGCAAAGGCATCACTCTCTCCAAA
>JAODPA010149780.1:0-15060 GCA_025585075.1 Nepenthes mirabilis
ATTAGATTTTCAATCTAAAGCCAGAGAAGATTTGCCGGCAAAAAGCTACGATAGGCCAGAAAAGATCTGCCTGCGAAGATCTCTCTGGGCTGCCAAAACCTATCGCTAGATCTTCTCTAGCCTGCCGTAACTTTTTGCCCAATCTTCTCTGGCCTGCCCAAGCTCTCGCCGTTGAATTTTCTCCAGCCTGATCTTCACAACACAGTATCACTCCAGTCAGTAGGCCGATCCCACTGCCACCCGTTGTACAGTAGCTGACCCTATAAAAGTTATGGCAAAACATGCAATGGGACTCGATGTTTTCGACCCACCACCCATTACACCGCAGAAATATCATCCAGCCAAGCGCTACACTGGTCCAGGTCACTTAAGGCAGTATCAACCGACAGTGGGACCCGAACCATTGGCCAACAGGCTACCGAGGCAGTAACATCACGCTACCCAACCAATTCATGGCACAAGACCGAATCCTATGGAGCATAGGGGCCATAGGCTGAGGCACCTACCAAAGTGCCCTGATGACCCTCTAAAGTGGTGCACACTAGCTGTACAATTGATACGGTGAGCCGATTATAAAAGCACCACTCACGCGCCGACGTCGATTCCACGCCAAATCCAGGTAAATCTTGCATATACCATACTGCTTGCTTGAATCATATTTCCGTTAATATGATAGAAATATTATCTGCTCATACAAGTGATTACATGCCACTGCATAAAATCATACGACCTAGACTACCCCTAAATCGGGCGAATTTTTACCCGTTCATAACTAAACCCTAGTCAACTAGGCGGCTCATGAGCGGTCGTAACTAAAGACTGGTCATCCATGTGGCCCATAAGCGGTTGAATTAAATCCTGGTCATCTAAGCGGCTCGTAAGCGGTTGAATTAAATCTTAATCATCCAAGCAGCTCATAAGCGGTCGAATTAAATCCGGGTCATCCAGGCAGCCCATAAGCTGTTGAATTAAACCTCGATTCTGTCACCGAGCGGCCCATATGTGGTCGAACTCAAAACCTTAGGGGGCTTTTCAACACGCGTGCGGCGACCTTCTCCTGAAGGAGAGAGCACCATCACTCAACGACGGTCGACGAACTAGGATAAGACGCATGAAAACTACAACGTCCTCATGAAGGACCAAGCATTGATGGTACATGCGGGTGACGGCCTAGGTTAGCAAAAGCCCGGTAATAATAGCTTCCAATCTTAGCCGGCAACCTCATCTTCTCAACGCCACAGCCTCCTCTTGGTAGAGGCAAATGCAACCAACCAAACGTGTTCGTCCAAGGCCAAAAGGCTTAGATGACAACAGCGTCTCCTCAGGGCCACAACTTCCCTTCACGGGAATGATCAAGATCCAGCATAAATTAACACCAGCAGCCCTGACACTCCACTAGAAAGAAAAGCGGCATCCTCGAAGAGGGAGTCATAAAGATTGGGATCCTAGGCTTGGCCGTGGTCACGAAATCGACCAGGCTTGGCCATGGTCACGATATCGACCCATTTGCTCGATTCGAGAGTCAAAGGATCCTCACTTTCACCAACTGAGCTTCCTGGGGGCTCCTCACTCCTAGTCCCATTGGCTGACTCGCCAACGGCAAGAGCCCTTCCAAGGAACGCAAGGTGCATCCTATTGCTACAACTCGAACGATCAGCTATCTTAAGGCAAGTCACCTCCCGACCTCTCGAAGCGCATCCCTACAGTGAGGAGATTTGATCTCGAGCCTGAGATCGTCCCTCTGCGTGCTCCTAGGTCTTGTCTGAGACTCGAAAGGCTCGCAATGGATCTGATTAATAAGGATTTTCGGCTCTGAACTGCTCTCCGAATTCGAGCACTTCGCCAGTTAACGGATCCAGCCAACAAAGATTTTTGGCTTCGAACTACTCTTTGAATTAGAGCGCTTTGGTCAGCGGAACCGGCCAACAAAGATTTTCAGCTCCGCACTGCCCTCTAGATTCAAATGCTTTGGTTATCGGATTTAGTCGACTAGCTTTTTCGACTTTGCACTTCTCTCCGGAGTCGAACGCATTGGTCAACAAAATTAGACAACCATATTTCTGACTCTGTTCTGCTCTCCGGATCAAGTGATACGGTCAACCAAGCTCGTCAACCATCAATCTGGTTCTATTCACTCTCTAGAGTTAAACTTTTCTGTCAATGAATCCAGGTCAGACTTGAGAGGACAACATGGCCAGTCTCGTCCTATCATGAACATGTCGGAGGTCGAAAATTCGGTCCACCGGCATGTGGGCTAATGATGGGTCTAGTAACCATGGGTCTAATCGGCCAGGCCCCGCAGCAAGGTCACAATTCAACATATTCCCTTTAAATTAAAAGTCTCATATTACTTTTTGAGAAACAATACATTTACAAATCACACTATAAAAGTGAGCACCCTTATCCATTGAAGAACAAGTTGGAGAAGCTCGACTAAGCTCCATAATGCTCCATATAGCTCATAGAATGGCATAGCCGTTACTGGCCGATCTCCAATGAGAGCAAACTGGCCGCCAAGAGACCCTCGACTCTCCTCTCATCTAGGAGGCCTCTCGGCTCTCTGCCCATCCGGGGCCCCTCAGCCACCTCCAGTTCTTGAGACTTTTAGTCCTCTCGTTTGGAGGCCGTAGGACCTCTGTCTACAAGAGACCCTCAGCCCTCCTCCCGTCTAGAGGCCATCAGCCTTCTATCAGTTATGAGGCCCTTAGCCCTCTGCTTGCCAGGAGGCCCTCATCCCTCCTCTAATCCAGAGGCTCTCGGCCCTCTACCACCAGGGGGCTCTCAGCCCTGCTTTCGTCCGAAGGCCCTCGGTCCTCTCCCTATCCTAGAGGCCCTCAACCCTTCGCCTTCCCTAAGGCCCTCACCCCTCCTCTAGTCCAGAGGCTTTCGGCCCTCCGCCGCTAGGAGGCTCTCAGCCCTCCTCCTGTCCGGAGATCCTTAGTCCTCCATTCAAGATGCACGGAGCTCTCCTCCTTCCAGGAGGTACAGAGGCCATCGACCCTCCACCACTAGGAGGCCATCAGCCCTCCTCCCATCCGAAAGCCATAAACCCTCTGCCGTCCAGAGGCCCTCAGCCCTCCGCCAGCTAGGAGACCTTTACCCCTTCGTCTTGGAGTCACGATCTCTCCATCCCGAAATCAGGAGTTTGCTATCCAAGAGTTAATCCTCTTCTTAGGTGACTAAAACGTTTACTTACTAGTAGTACTTAGTCCATCTCCTCTAAGTCGCTCCTCTGCCGGGCGCACCTTCAAGCCCCCCTCCACAAGCTCACCTATAAGCCGCCCCTATGCCGGGGGCACCTATAAGCTGCTCCTCTACCGGGTGCACCTCCAAGCCTCCCTCTTCGGGCATACGTCCAAGCCGCCCTCTTCGGGCGTACGTCCAAGTCGCCCTCCACAAGCGCACCTATAAGCTGCCACTCTCTCTGCAGGCGTACCTCCAAGCCGCTCTCCATAGGCGCACCTGTAAGCTGCCCTTCCAAGCCGCCCTCAATGGGTGCATCTCCAAGCCGCCCCCAGTGGGCGTATCTCCAAGCCGCTCCTCTGCCGGGCGCACCACCGCCCCTCTGTCGGGCACACCTCCAAGTCACTCTCCGCGGGGGCACCTGTAAGCCGCCCCTCTACTAGGCGCACCTATAGGTTGTCCTTCTGCCGGGCGCACCTCTAAACCGCCCTTCGTGGGCGCACCTATATGCCGCTCGTCTGTCGGGGCGCACCTCCAAGCTACCCTCCGCGGGAGTACCTGTAAGCCACCCTCCACAGGCGCACTTACAAGCCACCCTCCGTGGGCGCACCTATAAGCCGCCCCTCTGTCGGGTGCACCTCCAAGCCTCCCTCTGTCAAGCGCACCTATAAACCGTCCCTCAGTCAGGCGCACCTCTAAGCCGCCCTCTGTATGTGCATCTATAAGCCGCCCTCCACAAGTGCACCTCTAAGCCACCCTTCGCGAGCATACAAGTAAGTCACCCCTCAGCCGAGTGCATTCACGAAACTCAAGTCTCCAAATACATCCCTCTCACACTCCCCTCATCACTGCATCTTTGTATTCTCACCACATTTTACTTTTAAACGTGCATTCCTCCATTTATTACGAAAGATTTCTGACTGAGTATCGAAGTGTCAATGGGGGATAGCCCCCCGTTGTCCTCTAACCTCTTATTTGTGGTTCGTATTGTATAGGTTCTTGGTTATCATCGATGGAGACCGGACCCAATCTACATAAACCTGCAACGGAAGATTATAAGGCTCCCTAATCTGTACAACAATCAGGGACCCGGGACGCAAAGGTCCCTATATGATGGATGGGAGGCGATGGAGTACCCCTATACCTCAGAAGGAAGGATAAAATCCAAGGGAAAATATATATTAAAAATATATTTCAGTTTGTAATTCTAGTAATAAAAAATTGATCAATATCTAGAAAAATAGATCTAATATGAAAAGCTATAAATAAGTTATGGATTAGATAGTTACGAGTCCTATGCATCACAAACACACATATTAATGGGTGGTGGATACCCAGGGCCCAATTAAGAAGCCCGACTCTATAAAATGGGTCTAAGTCTAAAGGAGGCCTGAAAGCCTAATGTGGTTCGAGAAGTCGGATGGGCTTTGGGTGCCCGAGAACATGGACGGACGGCCCAAATAGCTGACTTGGCACGAAAGGCTAAATTGGCCCTAGAGGTCCGATAACCAATGCCCACGTCTCATGAAACCCAAAGAACAAAATTGGTCAAATAAGTTGACTTCAGTCAGAGTTGGCAGAACACGCACAATCCTTGCAACACGCCGCCTGTGCAAAGAAGGACGGTTTTCGACGTTTGTGTGATGTGACGTCTAGCAACACCCACCTGCACGCATGTGATCTTCCTGACACAGCGGGGCAGACCTACAGATGTGGTGGTGGGACATCCAGCATACGCTAGGCCACGTGGGTGCTCCATGTAGGACATCTAATTCCCTATATAAGTATTCAAGACACACCTAATAAAAGAGCCTGCTTCCACTAATGCATTAAGGCACACAAAGAGAGAGATAGAGGGTTTTTTCCTCCTAGTGTAATCAGTAAGTACCAAGTGAGCTTTGAGCTTCACATGTGTCCCACTCTTTGTACTCACCCAACAACATAGTGGAAATTTACCTGGACCCTTAGTCCCATGATTTTTCGCATCTCATTAAGAAAAGGTTTCCACGTAAAAAATATTATGTGCCATTTTCTCTCTCTTTCCTCATACCCATCCAATTTCTTTGGTGTTGTTTTGCTTTTGGATCCGAGTCCATACCGTGACCACGATCCAAGAATGCAAAATCTGGCGTCGTCTGTGGGAACTCAAGACGAAAACTCCGCTCAACACGTTCTCTAACAAACTTGAGAAATGGTAAACACAAAAGAATAGACCAATGCTTCAATCAGAGAGCCTACCTCATGCGGCAATGCCCTCCCGACAAGTGTCAAGATAGAAGATCATCCTGATCTGTACGTGCGGGCATTGGCCTTGAGGATGGACATGTCCAAGGCTGTCTAGAATCTTTGCTCGAAGATAGACGCGTGGCTAAAAGAGGAGCCTTCCAAGGCCTCTCAAACCGCAACGTCCTAGAGAAAGGGGAATGGTAAGAAGAACCCCTCAAAGAAAGCGGATCAACATGAGAGCCCAAGGACGAAAGTTGCCTCAAGCAGCAGAGTCACATTGTGACTTCAAAGTCGCTTGGGTCCTCGGGCATAGGAGGAAAGCCCGGAGAAGCAAAATCCTCGTTGTGTCCGTAACAGCTAGGAGCACGCCATTTAGGGCGCGACTCCTCTCGAAGAAGTCCTTCCGAGGGCTAGGAGCTATCAGGGCTAGCAAGCTACGTAAGACCTCTACGCGTTGAGGACTTACCTCAACGAAAAAAAGATGACAGCTTCACCTTAGGTGGAGAAAAAGCTCGAGAAGGTGTTTCACTGAGTCTTTGGCGATGCTGACGGAGAGGCTACTGACGTCTACAGATCTCCATTTACAATGGAGATTAGGACAAGGCGGCTTCCCCTAAAATTTAAAATGCCAAATCTCGATACTTACAATGGAACTGTTGATCCTATGGACCACTTGGATCACTCCCATGAGCATCTGAGCCTCCAAGGCTTAGATGAGACGATAATGTGCCAATGCTTCCCCTTGACGCTCAAAGGCGACGCAAATATCTGGTTGTATGGGCTACCTGCTGACCCCATCCGCTCATTCAACAAATTAGCAAAAGCCTTCCTCTTTCAATTCACTTTCAGTCGAATGATTGATATGCAACCATGACACCTTACTCGTGTGAAGAAGGAGCAAGGGAGATCCTGAAGGGTTTTCTGTCCCGCTTCATATCTGAGGCCAAGCAGATTCCAAAGTAGACCGACGGGGTTAAACCGACCGCTTTCCTATCTGCATTGGAGGGAGGTAGCTTCTTCAAGCACCTCGTACACAATAGACCGCAAACATTCAGGAAGGCTGAAAGCATAGCAAGAGTTTAAATTGTGGCCGAAAAAGTGAACGATGCGAACAGGCTCATCCAGGTAAAGAACCTCCTTCTGAGGACAGTGGAAGGAAAGAGGAGGCATGAAGACCGACAAGGCTCCCGGGCATTCAAGAAGCACCAGAAGTCCGAGCAGAATGTTCATAGAGAGTACAGACCTATAGACCTTACCCCTTGAATGACTCACATACTAACATCCTGATACAGATTCGGGATAAAAAGTTTTTGAAAGTACTCAAGGCACTGAAGAATCCAGAAGGTGGTGACCAATCGAAGTATTGTCACTACCACCGTTGTGGAGGTCATGGCAGCACGGACTGTCGACTATTGCAAAAGAAGATTGAAGAACTGATCAATAGAGGTCACCTCAACCGCTTCCTGCAAAGACCCAAACAGTTGTCCAAAATAGCAGAAGTAGGTGAGGCTAACCAACCAAGAGGCAGAGTGGCCACAGGGGTGGTTAACATGATATCCACCTGCCCAGTCAGAGGCGGCGCTCAGGAGGATCCAACAATGAAGAACAAGAAACCTATGGTAGAATCTCAAGATGAGGTCATTAGTTTTTAAAACAAAAATATGGCCCATGCAACATATCCCCATTCTGATCCATTGGTTATAATTATACTCATTTCTAATGATAGCTTAGACTACAAGATGAAATGAGTATTTAATGATAATAGAAGCTTGTGCAATATTCTCTATCTCAATACTTTCTTTAAATTAGAGTTCAAAAGAAGTCAGATAACGACAATCGAGGGACCCCTATATGGGCTGAACAATGAGTTAGTGCCAATACAGTGAGTCATCTAACTTGAGGTCACATTAGGGACCCAGTCGAGGACATCGTTAAAGACTCTTTCCTTCCTGGTAGTAGACCTACCCTCGGTCTACAACGCTATTCTCGGACGCCCTTGCCTAGCTGCCTTCAGGGCCATGACCTCAATCCCACATTTGAATATGAAGTTTCCTATACCATACGGGATTGGGGAGGTCCTCCAGGATCGGGCTACCGGACGGACATGCTGTCTATCCTAGATCACCCAGACACCGCTTTCTCAACCCATCGAAGACTTAGACTTTTGCGATGAGACGACATTGCAACAAGCCGAGTCTAGAGAAGCCATCAACCGAGTCCCTTTGGATCTCAAAGATTTAGAAAAAATCGTCCAAATAGGAAGCTGTCTGCCTCAAGATTTTTGAGGCCAGCTTACCAGCTTCCTATTAAAGAACTCAAATGTTTTTGTTTGAACTCTGAGTAACATGCTAGGGATACCGATCAGAGTAATGGTCCACAAGTTGGATGTAAATCTCGGTCATCAACCCGTTCGGTAGAAGATGATGGACTACTTAGTAGAGAAGCTGGTGGCTATTCGGAAAGAGGTAAAGAAGCTCCTGGACGCTTGATTCATTCAGGAGGTACAGTATCCATACTGGCTGTCTAAAATGGTCAGGGTGAAAAGGAACAACAGGAAGTAGATGATGTGCATGGACTTCATAGATGTCAACAAAGCATGCCCAAAGGATAGCTTTCCCCTACCAATAATCGATACCCTTGCAAACTCAACGTTTGGACATGAATTTTTAAATTTTATAGACGCGTACTCGAGTTACAACCAAATAAGGATGAACCCCGAAGACGAACAGCACACTTCATTCATGACGGACCAATGGACATACTGTTATAAACTCATACCCTTTGACCTCAAGAATGCTGGTGCTACTTATCAGCGGCTCGTGAATAAGATGTTCAAGGATTATATCGGAAGGAATATGGAGGTCTATGTGGACGACATGCTCATCAAAAACAGAGTGACCAAAGACCACATCTAAGATCTGTCCAAGACCTTCAATGTCCTAAGAACACATCAGATAAAGCTCAACCCAGTCAGGTGTACATTTGGAGTGACGTTTGAAAAGTTCTTAGGTTACATTATATCACGCCAAGGGATCGAAACTAATCCAGAAAAGACCAAAGCAATCCCCAATATGAAGCACCCTCGGACTGTGAAAGAGGTCAAAAAACTCACTGGAAGGCTGGCAGTCCTGTCTCGCTTCCTAGCCAAATCGGCCAAGAAGTATTTGCTATTTTTTAAGGCTTTGAGGGATCCAAGACAAATGGCTTCTAGTGGACGACCGACTCGAGGGGTACCTTGCGAACCCCGCTCTTCTAACTTCTCCCCAATTAGGCGAGGAGTTATGCTGCAGTGTCTGAGACTACCTTGAGCTTGGCCTTAATTCGATAGCAGCATGATAGACAACAGCATATATACTATATCAGTAAGATCCTGGCAGACGTTGAGACAAGGTACTCTCTTGCAGAAAAGATGGTTCTGGTGCTCGTGCATTGCGCCCGAAAGCTCAGACTATATTTTCAGGCACACACGGTGATCGTCCTAACCAACTAACCCTTGACAGCGATTCTGCAGAAGCTAAAAACGTCAGGACGGTTGGTTAAGTGGGCCATAGAGTCAGGTGAGTTCGACATACAGTTTCATCCTAGGCTGGTCCTAAAAGGCCAAGTCTTAGGAGATTTTATCGTTGAGACCACGACCCCAACTCTTGAGGCTTCGGACACTTGTGATGCCGAAAAAGTACATAGCCCAACAGTCTGGACTTTGCATGTGAACGACTCATCCATGAAAAGACGGTTGTGGAGTGGGCGTTATGCTAAGAACGCCTGAAGGGTCGGAGATAAAGTATTCAATGATCATTGGGTTCCTAGCAACCAGCAACGCTATAGAATACGAGGTCTTGCTGGCCAAACTTTGGTTAGCAGAGGAATGCTCAGCCAAGAATTCGGTCATCTATAGCAACTCCAAGTTGGTTGTTAACCAAGTTCGAGGAGAATTCGAAGCTAATAGCCCATGGCTTTCCAAATACCTCTCGAAGGTCCAAGGACTAATCATAGCCTTTCCAAAGGTACAAATAATCCACATCCCACGGGAGGAGAACCAGAAAGCGGACCAGCTCGCCAAATTAGCGGCTTCCAGAGATCCAGAGCGGTATACCCGAGGAATGCGCGAGGTCCTTGCAAGACCCAGTACAGAAGATTTAGAACCAGAAGTAATATAGATCTCGGAAGCTGACAATTGGATGATCCCATACCTCAGGTATTTGACCGACGGGGTATTGCCTGAGGACACGGACAAAGCCAAAAAGGTGAAGAAAACAACAGGGTGGTACACCATCATGGACGGCTGGCTATACAAACGAGGTTTCTCTGCCCCTACCTACGGTGCCTCTCTCTTAAAGATACTAATTACGCTCTTAGAGAAGTGCACATCGGGATTTTGTGGATCCCATATTGGGGGCAAGAATATCACATTCAAGCTCATGAGGCAGGGATACTACTGGCCGACTATAAAGTATGACGTCATAAACTTTGTGCGAAAATGTAAAAATTGTCAAGTTCACGACAACCTAACCCCCCAGCCACACACAGAACTCAAAGCCTTACAGTCACCTTGGGCGTTCGTATAATGGGGGCTGGACATACTCGGGCCATTGCTAGCAACATCCGGACAGAGAAAGTTTGTGATAGTGGGGATGGACTACTTCACCAAGTGGGTAGAAGCCTTGCCATTGGCACGTATCACAGAGCAAAGTGTTACAGATTTCGTACGACAGAGCAAAGTGTGCAAGTTCGGGATTCTTGAGTGTGTCGTGACTGACAATAGAACCCAATTCTTCGAAAAGAGGCTTACCAAGTATTGCACCAACCTGAAGATAAGGTTGGTACATACGTCAGTCACATACCCACAATACAACGAACAAGTGAAGGTCACAAACGGTACCCTAGTGCACGGACTGAAGATGAAGCTGGAACATGCCAAGGACTCATGAGACGATGAGCTGCCACCTGTTTTATAGTCATATAGGACGACTCCAAGAGAGCCTACCCGAGAAACTCCTTTCAACCAGCCCTATGAGGTGGAGACAGTCAGATAGTGGAAGTCAGACTGCCCAGCCTCTGAGTTAAGAGCTACGACCTGACAAATAATGTACAGAAGCTCCAGAAAAACCTAGATCTGCTTCAGGAAGCCCGAGACATAGTAAGGCTACGCACAGCGACATACCAGCAGCAAGTTGCCCGGTATTATAATAAAATGGTGAAAGCACGTCAGTTCGAAGTAGGAGACTTAGTGCTGTGGAGTATTAAGGCCACCAAAAAAAATACCGATTAAAACAAACTCTCCCCAAATTGGGAGGAACCGTTTCTTGTCTTAGCCATCCTTCAAAATGGGGAATACAAGCTATGCACCCAGAAGGAAAGTCTTTCCCCTCACATTTGAAACGCAACCTACCTCAAAAAATATTACTGATAAATGTACAGACACACTCATAGGTATAGTTATTGCATCATTTGAAATTCTTGTATCACACCTTAATGAATAAATAATAATAAAAAGGAATTTTTTTTTCCTTTTCGTTCCTTCTGTTTACCTATTGCACTTCATTCACATGATTGCATCTCATTCCATGCATGATCAAGACCTAAGCTACCCATAAGTCAAGTATGTAGGATTCCTTTCACTTGCTACTAAAACTCGGTCCTATACCGAGCGGCCCAAAAGATCAGACTAAAACTCGGTTCCATTCCGAGTGGCCCAAGAGGTCAGATTCAAACTCAATTCTATTCTTAGCGGCCCGAGAGGTCAGACTAAAACTCAATACCAAACCCAGCGGCCTAAGAGGTCAGACTAAAACTTGGCCTAGCCAAGCAACCCTCAAGAGGTTGTACTTAAAACTTAGGGAGCTTAAATAGCTGGCATGCGAAGACCTTTAAGGTAACATCATCATCCTAAGATGGTCTGGAGGTTCAAACACTCGGCTCAAAGGGGGTAATGCTTCCTAAGAGTCTAAATCCAAAAAAAGAACCACGCACACACAAGACAATCCAGAGAAAGATTGCAACCATAAAAGTGAATTTTATTCACACCTTAAAGTTTACATTATGTATACAATGTACATGTAAAAAAAAAACTGTATAACTCTACAAATTTATAATCAACCCTCAGAAGGTCCTAACTGAAAAGAAATTCCCTGTTGTTGCTGCCTTCGTGGTCCAACAGGCTCTGCCTGCTCTAGGGATTCCAGCTGCCCAAAAGTTCGAGGTCCACTTGATGGCCCAGATTGAGAAGGGCTGGGAAATTCCCTTCTTGGGAGGCCATATAAGTCCTCCGAGCATGTGGCGCTGGCATTCCGAGAATCAAACACGGTCGTAGCAAACTATGAATGCATCAACCTCATCACCCGGCGGCACAAGTTGATGCCATCCCAATACTTGCCTTCCAACATTAGAGCAATGTCAACGGCCCTTACCGAAGTCCTCAACACCTCCTTTAGCTGGAGGTTCCTATCCCACAGCAGCTTCAACTGAACCTACAGAAGCTTCAATGAATCTTCAAGGGAAGCAACCTTACCCTCGACCTCAGCAGTCTTGCTCTTGGCTTCAACTAGCTCAAGTTTTAGATGCTTGTAGGCTTCTCTAGCGGCCATGAGGGACTCCAGCTCAGTGCAAGTTTGGACAACACCACCAATGAGCCGACTAAGGTTCCCGATCAGCTCTTGAAACTACAAAGAAAAATAACGCCGTTAAAGTATGATACAATGGAACTAAAAGAATAAGAAAGGATAGAAAGATACCTGAAAGATGAGAGAGCCGCTGGCTGAGCTCTCCTCTCTAGGGGTCTCAGACTTTTTTTTTGGTAAGTAAAGGGGTCTCAGACTCCTGTGGCTCAACAGCAGGCACCATATAAACCTCAACCCTTATCTCGAACGTAGGGGTATCTCCATCAAGATTAAGGACTAAGGGCACGATGGCTCTAGAAGGCTATGCAGCCCCAGTTTTAGTTTCTTTAGCACTCGGAGCCCAACAACGTCATCGGCCAAGGCCTCCTCTCGGACCTCAGGTGGAATCATTGTTGGGCTGTAAATTTAGATTTCGAATCATAGGGGCTCTATAGTCGCGGCAGTGTCCTTAGCCTCAGTAGTCTCAGCAGTAGGCATCATCACCACTGCTTCCTCGGCCTGGGTCGCCTCAGTCTCCCCCGGTATAAGTCCCACAACAGTGCCCTCGGATGAATTATCAATCTAATCCTAGACCTCACTAGTAAAGACAGTGGGGATGTTAGGCACTGGACTCAAAGGGGGAGGGACAACAGGAGGCTCCACAGACGTAGAAGGTGCCTCAAGGGGACCTCTGGAAGATTGCCTACGCTTCCTTGAGAGGCGCTCAGCCATTGTCTCATCATCATCGGACCAGGAGCTCTCCACAGGCGCAACCGGACATTTGGATGAAGTCTCGGTCCGTTGGCTCTTTTTTGGACGCTCAGACGGTTCTTCTATCCTTAGACTCTTCTGCTTGATTCTCAATTTCTTTCTCTTGGCAGAAAGGTCAGCAGGGGTGCCAGAGTCCCTGGACTATGATACCCATTTGGCCTTAGCCAAGTTTTCAGACCACAACCATTTATTTTCTCTGTTTTCATGGATGTTGAGAAGATTGGACTGTATGAGAGTAGCGATCTCCTTCATCAACACCCTCTCCTCAGGTGTGGCTTCTTGACAGTATTTGGGTTCAACGTTCCCCCAATCATTGGGGATATCCCAACTACGGTGATCCGTCAAGAAAAAAAACTTATCCTTTTACCTTTTGGTGGAATCAGGATTGCCACCACTCAGTGTCGCAAACCCAGGACGCGTAGTGATGACAACCCAGTCCTGGCTCTGCGTGAATCTCAAGATCTTCTTCACAAACAAAGTCTCAAAAGTCCAATTATAGCAACGGGTGAAGACGCAGAGAGAGACAATATACTTTATTGCATTTGGATGAAGCCGTGTAATAGGGACCTTGAGACCCCTCAGGATGTGGTACAAATCCAAAGGTATGTCAAAGCGAAGCCTACTCTTGAGGTGGACTGTGTAGATGGTAATGAAGCCGTCTGGTGGACCGCATGCCCTCTCATGGGACTCTAGGACCAGCATCCCCATTTCAAGAGGGATGCGGTACGTCACACGAATAGCATCAAGGTCAGCAACCGTGATCTAAATGTGAAGAGAAGAGGAAGATGAATAGTGTACAGCAATGTGGTTGAAGAGAGCATTTGAGGGACTTAGAAATTTTTTGAAACAAATGGAAACAAGTAAATGGAAAAGGAAGGCAAGCGCCCGTTATCTAAAGCCTTCGAAATTCCAAAAGGTGCGCCACATTTAATGCTAAATCACATGCCGCTTCCCCACCGGTCCGAGGGTAATGATGACTTTTTCCTTTCCCAGGCCGCATTTAATGCGCATCTAGTGTGCATTTCATGTGCTAGCTGACGGACAGGACAGCACCTTAAGCCCAGAGAGAGTCCGCGAACTTTGAACATGTCCTCGAACCAAATAAAACAAAGGAACTTAGGAAGACGTCCAAGGACTCTTGCAAAGCTTGCGGATGGAAAAAAGAGTGTCTTAGACGCGGACAATGCTACGCGTTAGCCAAGCAATGAGGATCTTAAAGGATCATGTCAAGGCCAAAATACCCCGAGGAACTTCAGCCGTTAAACATGCCAAAAGTTGAGATTCTCAAGCCTCTTGGTATGGGAGGCTAGTGATGGGTGGTGGATACACAGGGCCCAATTAAGAGGCCCGGATCCATGAAATGGGTCCAAGTCCAGAGGAGGCCCGAAAACCCAATGTGGTTCGAGAAGTCAGATGGGCTCTAGGCACTCGAGGACATGGGCGGACGGCCCAAATGGCTAAGTTGGTCCTAGAGGCTCGAGAACCAAAGCCCACATCCCATGAAACCCAAAGAACTGGATTGGTTTGATAAGTTGACTTCAATTAGAGCTATCAGAACACACGCAACCCCTGCAACACGTTGCCTGCGTAGAGAAGGATGGCTTCCGACGCATGCGTGATGTGACGTCTGGCAGCGCCCACTTGCACGCACGCGATCTTCCTGACACAGTGGGGCAGACCTACAGATGTGGTGGCGGGGCAACCAGCATACACCAGGCCACGTGGACGCTCCACGTAGGACATCTAACCCCCTATATAAGCATTTAAGACACACCTAACAAAAGAGCCTACTTCCACTAATGCATTAAGGCACACAAAGAGAGAGATAGAGGGTTTTTTCCTCCCAGTGTAATCAGTAAGCATCTAGAGAGCCTTGAGCTTCACAGGTGCCCCACTCTTTGTACTCACCCAACAACATAGTAGAAGTTTAGCTGGACCATTAGTCTCGTGATTTTTTTTCTCTCATTCATAAGAGGATTTTCACGTAAAAATATTGTATGCCATTTTCTCTCTCTTCCCTAATACTCATCCAACTTCTTTGGTGTTACTTTGCTTTCGAATCCGAGTCCGTACTGTGACCACGATCCGAGGACGCAACATCCTAGACCCTTAGTCCCATGGTTTTCCCCCTCTCATTCAAAAGAGGGTTTCCACGTAAAAATATTGTGTGCCATTTTCTCTCTCTTCCCTAATATTCATCCAACTTCTTTAGTGTTGCTTTGCTTTCAGATCCGAATCCGTACCGTGACCACGGTCTGAGGACGCAACACATATAAAATTATAG